>BQNB010006641.1:0-88551 GCA_026074375.1 Tanacetum coccineum | reverse complement strand
GTTGTTTATAGCTTGATATTGTGCTTGCCCAAACACAAGGGCCAGAATTGTAATTATCCCATAGATAACAAAAAGGCGTGGGTCAAATGATGGGTTAAACTACCCGTGACCCACCTCTCCACCAATCACGAGCTTAGCCCTAACCCAATTACCCGAACCCCCAACCCGGTGATACTTATAACATTTTAACAGTTACTGTTTACCCATTTTCCCCAAATGAGATTCACTCTCACTCACCCACACCGAACACTCAAGAACACACCAAGATCCCCTAAACCCTAGTTAATAATCCCCTCACTCCCACTCTAATTAACCTTAGGGTTAATGTCCCTCTCACAGTCCTTAACCAACCCATCACTATCAAACACCCCTTACCTCAATCCACCGTGGCTAAACGAGTAAGTTTGATTGGTGGATGTGACGTGTATATTCACACGTCCAAGCCACATCATCGATCCGGGATATTACAATCTAATCCTACGGCTTACCTATGAGATCAAGGAGAGAGAAGAGATTGGAGGGTTGAGATGAAAGAGAGAAGAAGGATCGAGAAGAAGGTTAGCCCAAGGCTCGGGTATAAAACCCCCAATATCCAGCATATACCGGAGTCAGTTTTAGTTTTAATTTTCTTATTTTTTTTTTCTTTTTAGGTTAAGTTTTTAGTTGTTAATTTTTTTATTTCGAATGTAATTTTTCATTTAAATGTTTTGTACTCTTGTTTCGAGTTTGTAAGAATTATTATTTCAGTTTAATAAAATTTCCGTTTCATTTAAATCTTTTTGTTCATTTAAATTCCGTTAAGATTTTGTGTTCATGTTTGTTTGTTTGATTGAGTTGTTGAAGACTTGGAAATAAAAAGGAATTGGATGGCTGCTATATTTCCAAGTGGTTTAGTGGCTGAGGTCAGCCGTAGGTTAGATTAGGTTTTTGATTGTGCACAAGGGCTTATGTGAATAAGCCATAAGCCCTACTCGGCTTATTATTGTTCCTTGTTAAGTTAGGAAACAAAGGTACACATTTTTTTCTTATTAAGTATCATTGATTTATAATTTACTTTTTATTATAATTCTGTCTTTGGATTAAAGCTGTTTTAATTTGTTTAAATGGATTAGTTTAAATAAGCAGTTTAAATAAGCTAAGTTCGAGTAATAAGCAGTTGGATTTTAGGGTTATAAAGCTTAAATTGTTTTGAGGTTGGTTTGTTTTGAGTAAGTTAAGTTTAGGGTGATTTTTAGGTTTTAGGAGCTTGTAGCATTCATAAGCTGCTTTAGCTTATTGAAATAAGCTGGGATTATAGTTTTATTAAGCCTCTTTCTTAAAAATAAGTAATAAGCTGCTTAAATAATAAAATAGGATGCTGGTGGTTAGATAATTAAGAGTTCAGGGGCCTGTTCTGCCTCTTTTCATAATTTTCGTTAGTATAATTATTACTCCGTTAGTCCCTAGTTATTACGTCGTTTGTCCTTATTTCTTTACATCGTTAGTCTTTCGTTAAGTTAAATTGTTAGTATCATTAGTCCTAACCCCAGGGACTACTTCTGCCAACTGCTAAAACTGTGTGTTTTTTATACAAATTTACTATTTAGCCCGCCTACCCTTAAGTTTCGTTTTTGGCACTTTCGACCCATGTGTTTGGGTATTTTTGAATTAAGTTTTATAAAAAGTTTTTTATTAATTAAATTAATTAGGTTTTAAGTTTTAATTAGTTAAATTAGTTTTTATATAGTGGATAAAATTGGGGCTTTTTATAAAAAATAATTTCTGCATTTTTTTTCTTGTTATAAAAAGTAATTTTACACAATTTTTAGTTTAAGTTTAATATTTTTAAAAAAAAAAAAAAAAATCATTTTCGAATTTAATCTTTAATTAATTTCGAAAATCAAAAAAAAATCATAAAAAAAAAAAATAAAAAGAGTTTAATAAAAACAAAAAAATATTAATTTTAGTTTTAAACCACTTAAGTCATTTTTATAAAAAAAAAAAAGTAATTTTTATCTTTATGTTTAACATTTAATTTCTCAAACCTTTAGTTTTTAATTTGTAAACTTTAATTTTAAATTTTAAGCTTTAAAATAGAAAAAAGTAGTTTAAAAATGTTTTTCTCATACTTTTAAGTAATTTAGAATTAATTTAGTTTAAAAAGTATTTTTCTTAATTTTTATCAATTTAATTTCTATTTTTAGGATTTAATTTAGGTTAATAGTATTTAATTCATAAAAAAATCCGAAAAGCCTTTAAAAAATATTTTTCTTTTCCTTAAAATTTTCTTTAGCATTAATTTAGGTTTAGGAATTTAGTTTATATTTTTAGGATTTAAACTGCATTTGTTTTCATTAAATGTCGCGTTTAATTTGTTTCCGATTTTAGTTTAATTAGCTTAAATGCTTGTGTTTTTAATCTAGTAGTATAATAAACCAAAAATATCTCTTTTCTTATTCAAATCAGAATCCAAACTCAAACGAGGTTTTCCATTCCACGAGTCGTTGGGGATAACGACCCGGGTGATCATACTTGCCCGGTTTATTATACGTAGTTTATATATATCTTAGTGAGTGGAATTGTCCAAGGGATACTTAGGGATTTCCTTAATTTCTCTATAAGTATATTATTTTATATGTATGTAAAACTACGAATCAGGCCCCGATATGGGAGTTGAGAGTCGTGGTTCAGATGATGAGAGTCGTGGTTTAGATGACAAGAGTCATATTATAGAGAGTGATGGACTTGGTTTAGGGGAGGAGGAGGAGGCTGTACCTGAGGGTCAGCAGCAGGTAGTTCTGGATGTAGGGACAGCCGTGAGCGCGCCTTTAGGACTTAGGTATGGGGCATTGAGGCATTGAGAGTTAGCGTTAAAGGAGGATCATGTATACAATACATTTGAGGTAGGACATGGTTCTAGATCTACACCAAAGTCCGAGAGACCAGAGAGGGTGTCGGCATCTAGACAGCCCACACTCACCACTTGGACATACCTAGAGGACGGTATGGTTTATATTGATGTTCATGCTTACCCAGCACTAGCACCACCTGCTCAAACACCACCTTCACCCGAATGGCCTTCTGGCTCACTTCCTATTTCTCCAACACCTTCTATTGTTCCTTTACCTATGTCATCACCTATGATACCGCTGACTGTACCATCTCCTATAGCTACACCCGCTACGGCTGAGACTGAGGGATTTTTGACTAAGCTGGGAGCTCAAGTCGAGATGCAGGGGGGTTGATTCGTGGTCATTTGGTACAATTAGAGGATCTATCGCCTGCTTTATTTGAGAGATATAATAGGGACATAGGAGAGTTATTTACTAGGTCGAGGGCGGTTAGGGATGAGATTTTCTCCTAGAGGTATCGGTTTAGGAGTCTAGAGCATGAGCAGGAGAGGGTTGCAGTAACTTTTAAAGCATTATGGAGACCAATGTTAGCCCTAGAGTCATAGGCAGGTCAGACAGATACACATAGAGCAGCTCTGTAGCATGACATCAGTGATACGCAGGGAGAAAACCAGGAGTTGCGACTACAGCTTGCTGAGGAGAGACATGCGCGGTTAGAGTTGGCTGAGATTGTTGATAGTATGAGGAGAGGGCAGGAGCCTCGAGGAGATATGTAGGATATATGAGGTTTGGATTAGTAGTTTGTGTATATCACTAAACCGGGTAGCATCAGTTAGTGTCGATATTATGATTAGAAAAGTTCTTTTGTATTGGTAGTTATGACAAATCCTTACTAGTCGTTAAGTGATTTGTATTGAAATCGATTCATGATAGTGAAGGAAATTTTGTTTGATATTTATGGATAGCAGTATTTTTTGTGTTATTGTGTGATTAGCTTGAGAGAGCATTTTTTTTCCTGTGTGTAAGTACGTTGCGTTTGGTCGCTCGTGATAGTGCGGATACCCATTTCCTTATTAGGATTGGCGTTCGATGTAGTTAGTATATATTCTGTAAGTTGGAAATGTATTCGAGCTGATTGATTTTACCATCTTTTTAGAAGATCTAATAGGAAGGAGACAGACCGTGAATTGTCACGGAGAGTATTGGAAAGAGTTGTGGTGATCAATTGGGAAACCTGATCATACTTGTTATTGTGTAAGCTTTTGAGAGGTATCTTGACCTACCTAAGTGATGTGAGATTTAAGGACCTCAAGGAAGTACAGGGATTGATTTGGAAAAGTTTAAGGCGAATAATGATGAGGTTTAGACTATGAAATGGCCTTCCTATAAAGGTAGAGTCGGGATTGTTTGACCAAGTAAAGTTTACTTGGGTATTTTGAGTGAGTAAGCATTGGTAAAGTAGAGTGTGAGTCGTATTGTGTATGACATATAACCTGTAGGGTTAGTCCCGTTGGTTGAATAACCGAAAAGTTTGGCAATGCCAATTCTGATAGAATAGTCGTCATGTCAAAGACTGGATCGTATCCTAACACCCGACCGAGACAGTGTGACCTAAGTGTGAGAAATTTTGAATCTAAGAGATAGTATGAGAGGCTATCGTAATTTTGTGAACGAATATGGATTGACCATGAGAAAGTGTAGGATTTGGACTGTGGAAAGACTTAGTCTTTAGAGGAATCATAAGAAATCTCGCTTGAAATGACTAAATCCTAGTAATTGATGTGATTCTTTGAGGAATGGAATTTCCTGTCAGTATTGTGAGTTGATAATTTGAGTTGAATTTTGAGGCGAAATTCCTTTAAGGGGGTGAGACTGTGATAACTGGTAATTTTCCCAAGGTTAAGTATTATAAAATATTGTAATTTGGTATTTTGAAGTCTTTCGATCTTGTCAGTTTTCCTGATGAAAGCTGAAAAGTTGACTTTTGTTGACTATTTTTGCGTAAAAATGGTTTTGGTTTAACCAGGAGTTTGATGGAGTTTTGAGTTCGTAAATGAATCGCTTTTGATTTGTTTTTCCATTTTAGAGTGGTTTTGAGGTTTTCAGTGCTATCTGGGAAATTCTCCCGCGTTTAGCAAAAAATCGTCACGCAGCGCGTACTGGCACGACAGTTTGTTCGAGTGTAGAGATTTAATAAATTTGGGAATGTGTTAATGGGTTTATTTATTTAATAAATTCATAATGATAAAATAACGATGGTTTAAAACGTGAATCATGAGTGTGAGATTTGAAAGTTATCAGAAAATGGTTGTTTTTGTGAAATTTGGTAAAAGACTGTAACGGTCGTAAAAAGGTGAAATTTTGGTTGAATATAAGTTGTCAAACCCTATTTTGTGGTTTGAAGCATTTTTAAATGGATGAGCAAGGTTCAGTTGAGTTTTGTCAAAATTTCATGTTTTCGGTCCGGAGTCGGCCGGCAACGGTTCAAAAATAGATTTTTGTAGCAATTTAATGTGATAGGTGTCGTGAGAATAACCTAGATTTATGGAAAAATTATTTTAAACGCAACGAAAATAATAACTAAGTTCGGTTGACGTTTTAAATGGATGAAAATTAAGTTTTTAAGTGATCCAGACGCAAAAAAGAAAACCCGAGACCCTCCTAGGATGCTTGGACGCCTAGTGTGGATAAAAAGGGATAAGAGGGCTAAAAATTTTCTAAGTTGTTCCCTTAGTACACAAATATTCCACGACCTTAACACAATTCTCATTATGCATCTCATTTTGAAAATCAAAAAATAAAAAAATCTCTCTCTCTCTCTCTCTCTAAAACCAGACGAACCACAAGGAAGAAGGAAACAAAGATTTGAAGATTTTTTCAAAGACACAGGTGAAGAATAGATAGTGGGTTGATAGTTAGTAGACGCGGGTTATATAAAAGGTGTACGAGTTCGTTCCTTTCGCGTCAAAACCGAACCAAGGTCATCTAAACTTGTAAGTTTTCTAAACTTTGTTAAAAGTTGTACTTTTATAGCTATTATAGTGTTAAAACACTAGTTGTATAAGTTGATCGTCGTAAAAATCAAATATTGGAAACAAAAATGTGAATAAAGGGGGTGTTTGTGCGTCGGCTTATAAAAAAGAAAGGAAAGGATTTTAAGTTTGAATATAATAGTTGTTGTGGAAATTTTACACTTTCTAAAAATGCTTAATAAGGGCTTATTTTAAAGTTTCGCTTATTCAAAAAGCTAGGTTATAGCTTATTTGGGCTTATTTGTTTTCGGTTTGGGCTTGGCCCAATAAAGGTCCGTTTGGTTGTTTTGGTCCGATGCCAAGGTGGGCTCGCCCCACTTGGTTTTGCTTATTGGTTATTGGATTTGATTATTGGATTTGGATATTGGATTTGGTTACTGGATTTGATTATTTGGATATTGGATTTGGACTTGGCTTATTTTGAGCTTTTATTTTTGACTTATATTATAAGGTTATGGCTTATTTGGTTTTTGGCTTATATAAAAAGAAGCGTATGGCTTATTTGGTTTTTGGCTTATATATATATATAAAATATTATGAGCTTATAGCTTATTGTTTCGGCTTAATGACCCACGAATATGGGATTTTGACTTATATTTGTTATGGCTTAATGGGCTTCAGGTCCATTGGGTTTTGATTTATATTTTGGATTTATGTAAAGAGGTATGGACTAAGTTTTGCTATCGGGCTAATTACTTAAAGACCATAATGGGCCATAAGGCCCAATAACAAGTAAATGAATTAGTGGACTTGTAAATGGACTAAAGGACTTGGTTTGGACTAAAGAGAATTTTGTTGGACTTGTCGAACGTAAAAGGGATTATTCCGTTACAATTGGATAAAACGTGTTGAAGGTATTGATGTTGTGTTTTGTCAGAAAATGTTGGGTTTGTGAAAGGTGTTTGGAATTAAGGTTTGCAACCTTGGAAAAAGTCATATAGACGTACGGGTCATGCCGAATTTTCAAAAGAAATTCATTCTTAGAAACTTTACTTAAAAAGGGTAAATTTTCAAGATTTTAATAAATAGTTATTTTACTTGAAAATTTAATGCAAGACAAAAGTATATTTTTACTCGAAACCTTTTCTTAAATAGTTAAAGTATTTAGTCATTGTGTCGATATGATTTGAAGAAATAAAGGATGATTCTCATGGAGGATTAAGCGTCGAGGTAAAAGCTATGGGTCATGGACATATTAAAATAACAAGAAGTTGTAATTACCCTGTTAACCCATTAACAAGACAAAAATAATAATAAAATATTATTATTTTATTTAACTTATTAAATACTTATATTATATATTTATATTGTAGTTTATTTATATATATATATGTATATATATATATATATATTATCGATTACGGAATGTGGATTTATTTATCTTCGGCTTTTGAGTTTTTGCTCATTTCTTTTTCGTCAGATTTATGCGGTGTATTTTGGTAGATTGTATCGTTCAACGATTTGAAGTGTTTGAGCTATATTGTATTGATGTCGCACTTTGCCCAAGTGTTTTGAGTCGTTTTTGAGTAATTACCACACAACCATAATATGAGATAAAGTTTTGATAATGGGATAAGGTTTTGGTAATGAGATGACGGTTTTTGTAATAAGTTACCGGTATGAGATAACGAGTTTGGAATGATATGAAGTTGAAATGGGATTTTGGGATGAAAATGAGGAATTTAGTTGAGTAAAGATGAACACTTGTACAATAAGATAATTTTGTACGAGTATTAATAAAGTAAGTATATATTAAGTCATTGTTGGGTACCATTGTGTGCTTGCGTAAAGATTGATTGTGATTTGCCTTATTTGAGATTGTATGGTTGCTTTTGATTTCTGATTAAGGTGGGTTCTCGTAGCCCCATTTTTACTATTTTTCCTTTAGGGGAAAATGATACTCAAATGTGTTTTGAAATGTTTTGAATTGAATTGTGTGAAATGTGGTTTTGTTTTTGGGACAAGATATGTGCTTATGACTGCTATGTGAATATTATGTGTTGCATGATTGTTTGGATCGGATGAGTATGCCTACCCAGTATTTGTGTGATTATTGGAGCGGATGGGTACGCCTATCCAAGTTTGTGTGTGGTCCTGCCCTAATTTTAGTGCTCCAGCTGGTAGGCCCTTTAGGTGCGTAAGTGACACATTGTTATTGATTAGCGGTGATGCTATGGTTGTTTGCATATATATTCCCTGTCATATAGCATTATTGTCTACTGTTGAAATATTGACATAGCTTTTGGGTTTAAGGTCAAACCTACAAGCTCACCAACATTATTGTTGACGTTTTCATGTATCATTTTCAGGTGTGTCAAATTAAAGGTATATGAATAACATTGGAAGATCAAAGATGTAACCTAAGGGAACTGGGTCAAGATGGGTTTTGATTATTTGGTTTTGTCAAGTTTTAACTTGTAAACTTTATGTAAATCCAAGTTTCATTATTATAAATTGTAAAGTGTATGATCTTGTATCTTGTGCGATGAACGGTATCATCGCATCTCGTGTTTCTGCCATGTGACAAAATGTCATATAGCAATCATGAATAATGAATAAGAGAAGTCATACACGTACTATAATATATCATAATAATATCTAGTTTAATTCTACTGGAAAGATAGTCCTAACAAGTAATCATGTTGCATTGCCATATCTAGTTTACGTGTGATGATTATGTTGCGAACATCAAACATCTTCCAGAATTTCATTAGTTGAAGAATTATATAAGGGGTTCATTGTTGTTGGATAGGAGATAAATTTGTGATTATTTGGAGAAAATTCAGTTAATTTGTCAAGAAAATTTGACAACAGGAGTCTGTATGGCAGGATGCCATTGGATCGATGTTTGAAGTCATTTATTCGATTTAGAATGAAATGAGAGATGTTGAAGGGTGTAGAGGAAGTAATGCAAAAGAGCATATAGGTTTCACAAGCCGACAATAGATTTTTGTCAATATCAACGACACATATGATGTTCTTACGAATGAGAAAATGTGTCGTTTTGAGATAAGAACAAATTTATTTTATGAAGAGATTGCATGGATCCTCTAAGGCAAACTTGAAACAATTGAGACGTTTATGAGTTATATTGTATGTGATTGAGGTTGGATGGGTTAATTTGGTATAGAGAGGATCTTTTGTTGGAGTATTGTTGTGTTTATTTTTGGATTTTAGAGACCATTCATTATTATAAAAAAATGTCCTTTAAATGGAATATTGAGTAGTGTTCCAAAATCTCGAAATGAAGCACCAATTCGTTTTCCATTTATTTCAGACACTATGATCCAAAGACCACTTACAAGAGTTAGTTCAAACGTTTGATAAAATTCGTATATGAAATTTGGATATAAGTTTCTTTTTAAATGAAGGAAGGCTTGAAATCCGGTTTTGTTTAGGTTCTTTTCTAAGATACCTTTGGAATTAAATGTTTTGCAAACAATTCTTCCTTCTTGAATTGGTCGACAAGGTATTTTTAGATAAAGTGATTTTTAAGAAGGCTTGGTGTGATTATCAAGGTAGGATTTATTTGAAGTTAAAAGAATGTGAGTTTCTGAGCATTTGTGTTTATCTTGAGACATTCTTTTTCACCTATCATCAATAAGAGTATTTTAGTATGTATCATTCATAATTTTCAACATCCTTTAGGCAAGTGTCTAGTGTGTGCCTATACGTAACAAATGTGGAGTAACGATTAAATCGACCTATAAATAAAATCCTAAGAGTTAATCTAAACGCTCCTTAATTTGATTTTGCTCATCCAAACATGTCAAAAATTACATATGAATTATGTATCTCAAATTTTTATTCATGAGATCATTATGCATGTGTTTAAAAACGTTTTTAAGTTGTATTAACAATGCGTAACAACAATTTTATTGTGTTCCTAACGTGAGTGATTTGAAAATAAAATTGGGGTTTTGGTTCGAAATCAATTTTTCAACATACTCACTAGTGTATGTAAACCCTATGTCTAAGGGAAGAATATTAGTTATACATTATATCCTAGTAGTCCTAATTATACAAAATTAAAAGAAAAATAGAAAATCTCCAATTTTAATATTTGTGTTCATCATGAATCCTAGACTCAAATTAAAAGAAAATAGATGAAATGATTTACAATTGATAATCTTTATGATATTAGGAATGATTATTAGTGTTAATTTGATCTTCAATTAGTGTTTTAGTTGTTGATTTTGAGTTTTGGTGGTTTTGTTTCGTGTTCGTCGCACCAGCAGGAAGAGGGGGTGTTTGGTTTTGAGTTTTGAAATTTTTTGACAATGTGTAGATAATAGGTGTCTGTTGGTGGTGGTCCCATATCGATCAGGGGGCCGCCCAAAAAGGGTTTGGGGCCGCCTGAGATATGGGGACGCATGTATTATAGGTTTTTGGACTTTTAAATTTTAACACGAATCTACAAGGAAGAGTGACTAATTAATTTGCATTTCGTGAATTAAAAGATATTTAACATGCTTCGGATGAAGTTGTTAAATTGTCATGACACGGAATGAAACGCGGACTAGAATCAAGACTAGATGAAGGAGAAGTGGACTAACACGATTTATGGAATGTGTTCCATCATTCCTAAACCAAGACGTAGATAGTTAAACGATTCACATTTAAGGGGTTGTAAGGATGTCGGTGATATTGTTGATAGAAGGCACTTTTTTGATAGAGATGTCGGCGATATTGTTAAATTTTCATGACATGGAATGGAACGCGGACTAGAATCAAGACTAGAAGAAGGAGAAGTGGACTAACACGATTTAGGGAATGTGTTCCATCATTCCTAAACCAAGACGTAGATAGTTAAACAATTCATGTTTAAGGGGTTGTAAGGATGTCGGCGATATTGTTGACAGAAGGCACTTTTTTGATAGAGATATGTTCTTTCTGGACATTATCATGAAGAAAGTGGTGACAAATTTCAATATGTTTGGTTTGAGAGTGTTGCATCGGGTTTTTGCTAAGGTCAATTGCGCCTTTATTATCGCACATGATCGGGACTTCGTCGAGTCGAACGTCGTAGCCGATAAGAGCTTGTTTCATCCATAGTGCTTGTTGACATGCCTTTTAGGCGCTTACGTATTCGACTTCGGTAGTGGATATAGCAAGAGCGGTTTCTTTCTTCGAGAACCAAGATGTCAAACAACATCCCACAAACGTACAAATACCGCTAGTGCTCTTTCGGTCAACATAATCTCCCACATGATCAGAGTCGGCATATACTATGGTTTCTATGTTGGTCCCTTTAGGATACCATAATCCTAAGTGCGTAGTTCTTTTAATGTATAAGAAGATACGCTTAACCGCTTCAAGGTGAGAGGTTTTGGGAGCCTCTTGGAAGCGAGCACAAAGTCAGACACTAAACATGATATCGGACCTACTTGCCGTTAGGTATAATAAACTACCTATCATTCCTCGATACTTGGTACTATCTACCAACTTACACTCTTCGTCTTTCGTGAGTTTAGTATCGGAGGACATATGGGTTTTCATTGGTTTAGAATCTTTTAAGCCAAATTTCTTAAGCATTTCTTTAATATATTTAGTTTGATTATAGAAAATACCATCATCCATTTGTTTTATTTATAATCTAAGGAAGAAGTTAAGTTCACCCATCATGCTCATCTCGAACTCGTCATGCATGATTCTGGAAAATTCATCACACATGTCTTGACAAGTCAAGCTGAATATAATGTCGTCGACATATATTTGAACGATGACGAGGTTTGAACTTTTCTTCTTAGTAAAATGTGTGTTATTTACCATTCCTATTTTGTATTCATGTTTAATAAGAAAAGCTTTTAATCTGTCATACTAAGCTTTGGGTGCTTGTTTGAGACCGTATAAAGCTTTCTTAAATTTATAAACATGATTTGGTTTTTCAAAGTTAATGAATCCTAGAGGTTGTGCCACGTATACCTCCTCATTGATAAAACCATTCAGGAATGCACTTATTACATCTATTGGAATAGCTTAAAATCTAAAGCATAAGCATAAGCTAATAGTATTCTAATAGACTAAAGTCTAGCAATTGGGGCATAAGTTTTAGCATAATCAATGTCCTTTTGTTGATTATAGCCTTGAGCAACTAACCTAGCCTTATTTCGAAAAACAATACCGTTCTCGTCTAACTTATTTCTAAGCACCCACTTAGTTCCTATGATTGTCATATTCCTAGGTTTTGGAACTAATTCCCAAACGTCGTTAGCAATGAATTAATTTAATTCTACTTGCATGGCGACTATCCAACTTTCATCCGTTAAGGCTTCATTCACATTCTTACATTCTATAGTTGATATAAAACAAAAGAAGTTACTTTGGTTTTGAGCTTGTGACCTAAGAGTTCTTTGGTTAAGATTTCATATGACATTTCCTAATGGATGGTTTCTAGATTCCTTAATATTGACTATTTTATTAATCTCTAAAGTTTCATCTTCAATGTCATTTTTAAGTTTTTCTTTTCAGTAACCTTAATTGATTCTTCTTCACCTAAGTCATCATCCACCAAGGGTGATGTCTTAGAGGGTAGAAGAGTTACATCGAATGTCACGTTGAGTGATTCTTTGATTTTCCTAGTGTGTTTATTAAAGATGATGTAGGCTTTACTATTTTGGGAGTATCCTAAAAAGATACCTTCCTATGACTTTGGGTCAAACTTAGTAAGGTAGTCTTTAGTGTTTAAAATGAAGCACTTGCTTCCAAACACTCTAAAATAATCAAGAGTATGTTTCCTACCTCTCAAGAGTTCATAAGGTGTTTTTCCTAGGATGGCTCTAATTAGGATTCAGTTGAGAATGTATTTTGAAGTATCTATGGCGTTACACCAAAACTTTTGTGGTAACGATTGCCCATTTAACATAGTCCTACTCATCTCTTAAAGTGTCCTATTTTTCCTTTTAACCACGCCATTTGATTGAGGAGTGCATAGAGCGGAAAAGTTATGTGTAATTCCATTTGCATTACAAAACTCTCCAAATTACACCTCATTATTAAATTCCCTACCGTGGTCGGTTCTTATTGACACTATTGTACATCCTAATTTGTTTTGAATTTTCTTACTAAATATTTCGAATTGATCGGAGGCTTCAGTTTTATCCTTAAGGAATCTAGTCCAAGTATACATAGAGTAGTCATCTACTATGACTAAGGTGTAGCGATTTTCTCCGTAACTCCGTACGGCGGATGGACCGAAGCGATCCATATGTAGGAGTTTTAAACATCTAGTCGTTAAGCCTATATTCTTACCTTTGTGACTAGCGTAAGCTTGTTTTCCAATTTTGCAAGCATCACAGAACTGTTGATCAAACTTAAGCTTAGGTAAGTTTGTAACTAACTCCTTAGATGCTAACGATTGAATGAGACGCATATTAGTGTGACCTAATCTCCTATGCTACAATGTGGAGTTTTCATCAATCGTTGCGAGACAAAATTTGTCTTTTGGCTTATTTCCTAATTTCATCACTTATAAGCCTTTCTTCCTAATACCTCTACCTATGACCTTACCATCCTTAGTGATTTCACTATCATGTTCAGAGAAAGTTACTCTACACTTATTATTACATATTTGTCCTACACTTATCAAGTTAAATCTTAAGTTATCTACATGTTCTACATTATCTATTTTGAGAGAGTCATTCGTAATCGTACCTTTGCCAATGATGTTACCACGAAGATTGCTACCAAAAATAACATTAA
Source organism: Tanacetum coccineum (assembly GCA_026074375.1). Lineage (NCBI taxonomy): Eukaryota > Viridiplantae > Streptophyta > Magnoliopsida > Asterales > Asteraceae > Tanacetum > Tanacetum coccineum. The sequence goes on along the minus strand of BQNB010006641.1, from coordinate 74,987 downwards.
CTCCGTTGTATGACTTGTAGCTTGAGAAGAGCTTTCGGTTACCCGTCATGTTTTATAGCATTCACTATCTTTAATCCATTTATCGGGTTCCAAGTCGACTCCAAGGCATATCTGTTTATATAAGAAAATAACTCAAACATTTGGTCCCAAATATCTCATGGGTCCAAAGTTGTTACTTTTGAACATCCCATGCATTTGTTACATTTTGTTGGGATGTGGAAATGATGAAATCATTCCCCAAGGCATGTAACGTTGATTTTGGAAATTATTCCAAGTTACAGGAAATCCATAAGGTCGATTTTGTCTACCATCATTTCTTCTAGGTTGTGGTGTTCTATTTCTAGAATAAGAGTTATTGACTCTTCTAGGTGGTGGAGTTTTTGATCTCAAATTAGGGTTTGAAAAACCAACTTCGGGTTTTGACAATGGCTTATAAAATTGTTTAACTTCATCATCACTAGCAACGGGAACTTTGACGCTGTTTACTATTATGTATTTTGGTCTAGGACCCATAATGGATTTTTGAAAAGAAATAGAATTTTTAGAAACTGGTGAACAGACTGGTAGTCCCATAATTACTTTGGGGGCTGTCTGGTCTTTAAGGGGGCCGCCCATGGTTTTCAGGACCACCACCAGAGGACGTTTCTTTTTGAGATTTGAAATTTTTGATTTCCTTAGACTTGCTAGTTGATGTTTTGCATGAGTTAAACCCTAAACCTAATTTATCACAGGAGGGTTTTTGATTACTTAACATTTCATTTAAGTAATGTGTGCTTTTTTTCAAACTTGGTTAGTTTAAGAGCTTCCTCTTTAAGTTTTTAATTCTTAATTTTAAGCATATGACACTTTACACATTCGAGATCAACTCCCTTGTTTTTCTCGAGTGTAGACACTTTTTCTTTTAGAATAATAAGTTCTTTTTCTAAACTTTTTCTAGTGGCTTTTAATCTTTTGTTGTTAGTGATTATATTTAAACTCATTTTGCACACTTTATCATATTTATTATCTAAAGCTAAATCATCTATTGATGAGTTTTCATCACTAAAGTAAGATTCAGAACGTACCTCATTTAATGCTTGAGCCATGAGACATGTTTCGTCTTTGACTTTCTCATCAACTTATTCACCGCTATTGCTCCAAGAACCTTCGACGAATGCTCGTTGGTTCTTGTCTTTTGGTAGTTTTGGACATTCTCCAATATGAAGATTTGATCGCCGCATCTAAAACATTTTATATCACCTTTACCGTTCTTGTCATCTAGGCTTCTTTGGAACGTCTTTTTGTCGTTTCGAGGTTGTCTTATGAATCTACCTCTTCTCTTAAAGAACTTCTTGAAGTCTCTTACCGCCATGGCATATTCTTCATCTTTACTTCTGGAAGTTGAACACTCCTCATCACTAGATTCTTTCTTAGCCATTAAAGCAAGATATTTTCTTTCTCCCTTAGCTTTGACTATCTCATAATCTTTCTTGATGATCATCTCGTGAACTTTGAGATTCCAGATGAGTTCATCAATTGACAGTGATGTTAAGTCTTTTGACTCTTCAATCGCCGTGACTTTTGCTCTCCATTTAGGATGTAAAGCCCTAAGAAACTTCCTAACATAATTCTTGCTAGAATAACATTCATCAAGAGCTTTTAGACTAGTAATGATAGTATTAAATCTAGCAAAAGCACTATCTATAGATTCGTCTTCAGAAATGATAAATTGTTCATATTATTGTACCAAAAGGTCGATCTTGTTATCTTTGACTTGGCTATTACCTTGATGGGTGATTAACAAAGTTTTCCAAATTTATTTTGCTGTATTACACATGAAAATTATTTCATATTCTTTTCTAGGCAAAGCATTGTAAATAACCATTTTAGCTTCATTGTTTTTCGTAAGCTTCTTTTTAAGATCATCAGTTTGTTTTTCAAAAGGGATAACCTCATCTAATTTGGTTTTTGAATTTTGTTTAATAGGTTGAAAATCACCGTTAGTAATAACATGCCAAAGATCAAGATCTTTTGATTTAACATATGTCTCGAATCTATTTTTCCAATAAATAAAACTATCACTTTTAAAAAGTTGTGGTCTTTGCATGGATTGCCCTTCTAGATATTTTTCAGAATCCATAGATCGATCCAAGCTTTAAAATACATTATATATTAAAAATCTTAAGTGACCTCGGCTTTTGAGACCAATTGTAGAAACTAGAAGGGGGGGGGGGGGGTTGAATAGTTTACAAGTTCATTTTATGTTTTAAAAGTTTGCTTTCAAAATACTTAGATTCGAGTTGTATGTTCAACCAATCAACAATATGAATCAACAATGTAAATATCTAAACTAATACTAAATAACAATGACAACAATATAAAGAGATAAGGAAAGGAACAATCAAACCAATACGCTAAGATTTATAGTGGTTCAGCTATGAAGCTCCTCTTCGCCCTACTTCACTCCCCGAGTATCCTACTTGAGATTTAACTATATCAACAAGCTCCCTTTAGGCGGAGAAAACTGTTTACACGTCGCTTACGTTATTTTTCGACACTAAGCTAAATGTCGAGGCCTAATCTTAGCTAGAACCAATCTACCACTTCACAAGCACTACACAATCACAAGATCTACACTATCGGATTTACACACAATCTTAATCACACATTTATACAAGATAATTACAATAGAGGGTTGATATTTAGAAGAAGAGAGGAGAGATCACTAAATAACAATTGGTTTCTTGGCGAATACGAATGTTCCTCTCTTGCACTTGATATATAGGAGAGTAGAGATGAGAAGAAGAGATTGGATCACTTGAAACAAGATCAAACAGTGTTAGTGATCAAGAGATTTAGTGAGAGAAAGAAGGTTTTTATAGAGAGATAGAAGACTAAAAAAATTCATGCAAAGAGGTGTGTTTTTCTTCCAGAAATAGTGCAGTATTTATAGACATGATTTCCAACGGCTAGCTGGCGGCGGTCCCGGCGGTCCAAATATATCTAGGGGCCACCAGGCCTATAAGGGGGTCGCCACTAGACTACGCTTATGTTTTTGTCTTTTTATGAGGAATGTTGTATCAGGTATAGAAGCTTCTATTTTGGGGGGAAACCAGATTCAAATTTTATTATTTAAATACAACATTTTCTTTTTTTAAAAAGTATTTTTATATATTTATTTTGTAGAAATACTTTTGTGAAAATGTAATGGTTAAGAAAGAAATATTTTATATATCACTAATCATGCTTAATGATGTGTTTGTACATACCTTAAGTGATCACTAATCTTATAAATGGAATTTTACGATTGATAATTTGTAAACGTTTATTTTTATTGTAATTTTGTTATTATCAAAACGTTGATAGGTCAAAAAATATAAATAACGTTTGTAGACATTATTTGTATTAACATCATGATCAATAAAACCATGGTTAGTAGTGATTCATCATTGATAAGAGCATAAAAACATTATAGTTTTTAATCGGATTATAAGATGATTTATATTTTCAAGTCTCGTCGTAGGAAACCTTATAGGCCATGATAATTGGATATAAGCCGAACCCAAGTTGACACATAAGACTTCAAAAATCAAATCAAGTTATAATAAAACAAGTTCATAGATTTAACGTCCGTATTAATTTGTTCAAAAGCCAATTTTACAAATAACACATAGCAGGTCATAAGGAGTTTATAATTATGTGTGTAATTTTACAGATAATTTAAACCAAGATTCGAGTAAGTTCGTCGCGGGAAGTCACGTTTCTAAGCATAACATTATAGATAACTACACCCATATGACACATAAACTCTCAAGAATCGTCAGTTTAAATAAAACAAGTTTCTCTTTAAGTATTAGTTCGTTTAGAGTTTCAAAAAGTCTTTTGCATATATTAACTAGTCTCATGGAATATCACATATAAGCAAATAAAACAGATAGAAAGAGGGGATGAGGTGAAGACAGACTCTATATAGAAAGCAGTAAATCACATAATGCCTTGAGTACTCATAAGAGTGTTCCCCAACGAAGAACCAAAAGACTCTCACTAGGTTTTCTGCTAAAGTGCCTAGATCGCCACATCCATCATATAATATGATTGGGTGAGTCTTAAGGCCGGGAAAAAGAAAAGAATAATAAAACTTAATTAACTTTTAATTATAAATCTATTCTTTTTCAATCTGTATTAGCTAGTAATAATACCAAGATTCTAGGTTTTTATTTATTCTTTATGGCAAGAATTACATATTGTGGCCATAATTTCCAGTCAAAACAATAAATAAAAGTTTTCTTATGTAGATCTAGCGTGTTTTATAAGTGTGTAACCCATAACACTAAACGAGGTTGACTCGTGATGCCACTGTTGGGATTATATAACTAGTAAACCATGTTTACTACGAGTATGCAACGGATGGATCTAGTTTGATATTAAATATTAACACACAAGTAAGGTAAGAAACACTAACCGTTATGTTTAATGACAATAGCCAATAAACGAGAATCTTCATCTTGAATCTCAGTGATTAACTTACCACATTTACAGTTGCTCACACAATACGTCAAACAAATACACCAAGATGCTAGTCTTTACTTCACGTCTCTCAAACACCAAGTGTTATCTTCTTTAGTATCTAGTACCGAAAACCAATACCTCCCTTGTATCTTGAACCGAAAATCAGGAAACCGTAATTAGGGTTTGAACCAAAAATCGGTTAAGGAAGAAAACCAAGAACCGAAACCCTAATTTGGGTTCTTGTCGTTTTTAAACAAGGTGGGCACAAACCAAAAACCCTTAGATGAGGTTTTATTATTGTCAAATAAGGAGAACAAGAAAACTAAAAACCCTTTTAGGGTTTAACCAATTTCGATGGAGAAGGAATAGAACTGAAAACCCTTTTAGGGTTAAAGTTTGATCGAACTAGTGGAGATCAAAACTGCACCGAAAAACCTTTATGGTTTTCTATCGAAATCGGTTGAGAAGGAAAGGAACCGAAAACCCTTTTAGGGTTTTAGATTCAATTGGTTTTTAGAGAGAGAGTGAGCACCGAATACAATTTAGGTGATTTTTGGTTTTGGAGAATATGTGAATCAATGAATTTATGAGGCAAGGTGTAGGTGTTATATAGGCACCTAAACCTAATCCTTGGTGGACAAGGAAACCTCAATTCCTTCTTTATCACTACTCCTCCACCTCCTAAATTCTAAACCGACCCAAACACCCCTCAAAAACCACATATGAGCCGGCTAAACATTAGGCACCCTTATGGTTTTGGGTTTTGTTCGATTTAGTCCCTTCAGTTTATATTTAAATATCCGTTAAATTAGTTATAAACTAATAATGGAAACTAACGAACATTTAAATATATATTTCGTGAACTAAATATATTATAAACGTACTCTTCGTGTCTTAACATGTGTGCCCCCAATAGGCTCACGTACTACTAGTTGCATAACATGCGAATCCAACTACCACATTTCAACAGGAATAAAAAGAGAAAATACATAGCCTGAAAGATGTGTATATACATAAATCTTTTTTGAAATCTTTTATATAGTATAGGAAAACCTCAACTGGGAATTTCGTATTTCAAATAAATCAATTCTTTACTTATCAAGAAATAACCTACTTATTTAATTTTATTTTATAAAAATATTTTTTAAAAAAACCTTAAATATTTCTTTATTTGGTCAAAATTTATAAAAATTCGTTTTTAAACTTTTTTATAAAAAATTCGTATAAAAGTAAATGTGTTAAAATTACAATAAAAGAAACTTAAAAAACCGAAAGTAATCATCAAAGAAATCAGGGGTTAAAATGAAGATTTGAATAAATAAAACCACGCAACAATTTTCTTTAAACTAAAAAAAAATAAAAAATCTGTTGAACCCTAACTGAAAAAAATTGGGCGAATTGAGAATAAATTGGAAAAAAAATCAATTTAAATGTTGTTTTTTGAAGGTATGATTTTTAATACGTAATATTTTGTTTTTTTTTGAAAATTAATATAGGGCTTTTAGTTATAATCTATAAAGGTTTGTTATTTTTTTTGTTAATTTTGTTTCGGTTTGGGAAAAAAAATTAAGGTTTGATTGAAACTTTAATTTGATTAATAAGTAAGGATGAAAAAATAGGCATGTTACTCAGGCCTGATAATCGTGATTGGCATAGGCGTTCAGATGTTGGCAGATACAATAGGTAACTCGCATATTAGTTGAAGACATATCTCTTCTAACCAAGAGGCAAGCTCTTCACTAAGATTATGTCATGAATACAATTTTTCCATAAATTTTTAGTGCAACGTTTAAATTGAAAATATTGCCAGTAAGTTTTGACCACTTTTAGCTATATTAACAGAATGGACCTACTCCTAAAATTTTAAAGCCGGTGTGCCATGGTCATGGTCAGCTAAGAGTACTTTCTCACAAGGATCGTGTCGTAAAGACAGTGAAGGGGCAACAAATAAAGCTTTAGTGCACATTTATCTACATTGGACGAGACCGTGGCTACTTTCCACTTTGAGGTCAAAAAAAATTGGTCAAAGGTTAAGTGATGTGGATTTAAGGAGTTGAAAAAGAGTTGCACCCAAATTGGTCAATTAAACACCGCCCCGCCTATAGTCCCACCAAATTTTGTTTAAGCTAAAGTCCATAACCCGAACCACACTCCAACGGCTAGACGAGAGTTAGGGACCAAAGGCCAGAGGATCCCTTTGCTAACAAACCATTTTTGAGTGCATCTCGAAAGCAAAAACGATTACTTCTATCAGTACAGCATATGTCCTCAACTCATATAAATGCAACTGTTGAATATGATATTACTATGTTGTAATTACTAAGTAGACGTGTGAATATGATTTCTGTGATATTTTCCTATATGAATTAAAGTATTTATAAAGATTACAGGATATTTGAAACTTATTTGAGTTGGAACTGGTGAATTAATTCACGAAAAAACACTAGTTTGTTTCACTCATGAAATTTGATCTGGAAATTGGTTGGCATTGTCTAACATTAATCTTCTTTTTTATGTATTACGCAGGACAAAGCAGCATTCTAGGCAAGAAGTTCAAGTCACTAGCTGAAGGGTGAGTTATGTCTTTGTATGTACTTTTTTTGTCTGTGCTAGGGGTCGAACAACAAAAGAGTTAGCCATGAACCTAACCAAGACTGCTGCAGCAGCAGAGGGTGCAACATCTGCAGCTTATACAATGGATGAGCAACAGAAAACTGTAAATTCTGAAGTTGAGCGCCTAAAAAGGAATTGGAAGAACAAGCAATTTCTTATGGTTTGAAAGTTCGTCTATATTTCGTTTAACCTTTTACTTATGAAAAATATATACCGCTACGAGTAAATGTGGGCATCTGGCAAATGGTCAGAGAGAGTGGGGTTATGTAACTCTTCAAAGTGGGTCGGGTCTGAATGGTTTGAGATGGGTCCAAACCTTTTAATTATGTAATATATTTTGATTATGTCAAATTATCGAACACGGGGTCACAAATGAATTATGAGTCAGACTACCACTGCTATCTTATGTGTGACTTGTAACCTTAGTCAATTTTCCAGACTTGAAATTTACTATTTAACTCTCTGATTTATTGACTTTTGTTGTTTCCTAACAGAATAGTTACCGTGCTAACGGTTGTCAATTTATAATTCATTGAGTTAATAATTCACTTTATGCTTGAATTATTACTTTTTAAACATTTACGTTCACTTTAAACTATTTACCGGAAAGTCATCCCGCAAACAACGAAAAATATCACACAACGCGTACCGACAAGACAATAATTAAATTTTATGTTTAATTATCTCAAACTATTTTAATAAACTTATTTTTATAAGTTATTACATATTTCTTAAAAACGTTTGCATAAAACACGAATTTACGAGTTACGTTTACATTTAACGCAACAAGAAACTACAAAAAAATTCAAATTTATGTCTATACTAAAATAAAACGTTTTAACTATGAATTTATTTTTTTTAATATTTTTAAGACTACTAAACTTATGTATGCCATTTTCTTAAATACATGAACTTTTGGGATTACGTTTACTTACGAACCAAGCACATCACAAACCCGACAAGAGTCCAAAATCCAAGATTGGATACCTTTGTGTTGGACCCCATTCGACCGGTCCTCTTGGAGACACACTAGTAAGAATAATGGATCCTTAGTCCTTATTAATTTGTCTATACCTCCATTTTGAACACACACACTACAACACCTAAAACACATACAATCAAAAACTCTTTTTTTCATATTTTCTCCCTTATTCGGACGAGCACACAAACAACACCAAAACCATACATTTTTTATCTTGATTCAAGAATATGGAAGCTAAGATACGTTCGGGTTTGATTCTAGTAATCGTTTGGATAAATAAACAACGTTTGGGTTGTTTGGTTAGCTTTAATCTCCTCTTAAAATCCTCATTTTTGTAAGTAATCATTTCTTAATAATGTTTGTACTTTTGTTAGTCTTATGTTATATAAACACTAGTTGTACACGTATTTTTGTAAAATGAAAAGCTAAAAAGTTATAAAAATCTAAAAAAGGGCTGCGTTTGGTTCGACCAAAATATAAAGGAAATATAAGAAAAGTATCATTGTAATATTATGGTTGTGTTGATGGAATAAAATGTAGTGTTAAAAATATTTATAGCTTATTCGGCTTATTAATAAGCACACGAGTGCTTATTATGGCTTATTTTAGTCGCGGCAACAAAAGAGAACAAAAGAAAAGTTATTTTGGTCATTTAAACTTTCGGTACAATTTTTATTTCTTTAATTCTTAATTATTTAATTCTTATTTTTTAAATTCTAAATTATTTAATTTTTATTTATTTAATTTTTATTTGTTTAATTTTTAATTATTTAATTCTTAATTATTTAATTCTTATTTCTTTAATTCTAAATTATTTAATTCTTATTTATTTATTTATTTATTTTTTTAAATCTTTATTATATAATTCTTATTTATTTAATTTGTATTTCTTTAATTCTTAATTATTTAATTCTTATTTATTTAATTCTTATTTCTTTAATTCTAAATTATTTAATTCTTAACTATTTAATTTTATTTTTTAATTCTTAATTATTTAATTCTTAATTATTTAATTCTTATTTCTTTAATTATTAATTATTTAATTTTTATTTATTTAATTTTTATTTCTTTAATTCTTAATTATTTAATTCTTATTTATTTAATTTTATTTCTTTAATTCTTAATTATTTAATTCTTATTTAAGTAATTTTTATTTCTTTAATTCTAAGTTATTTAGATTTTATTTATTTAATTCTTATTTATTTATTCCCTGTTACTTATTTCTTGTTCACTCCTCGTTCGATTAAATTCTTATTTTCTTACCACACTACCTAGTACTGGATTACTATTTGTTTTTCTTATCTAATACATATATACATATACAACGTACGTTGACATAAGTTCATCGAGTCAAACTTATCAATCATCACACAACAATGGTACAAAACCTTTTATAACAACAATACAAATCCTTTAACAAATTCATATGCATCAATTCATTTTTATATAACATATCTTTAAAATAAAACTTTGTTAATAGGTCGTGGTCGGGCACCATTGCACGTTATCCCTTGATCATTTTTTTCAGCCACTTTCATTCTTATTTAAGGTGAGTCTTCGTAGCCATACTTTTAAACCAGTTTCCTTGGGGGAAAATGATACTCAAATCTCTTTTAAACTATTTTACTACTGTGCTAAACTATCTTTATGCTTTTGGACAATATTCATATGTGCTTATAATTGCGTACTTAATGTGCTTATATACATGATCTATCTATGATGATCATGTTATTAATTCTTCATACAACTACTTAGCCGATTGTGTAGCTCCAGCTGGTAGGCGATAGGTTTGGAAAATTATAAGCGCTTAGACAATCATTGACTTGTTGATTTGACTGGATTGCTATGATATGATATGATTTGTTTTGTTGTTGAGGGAATACTATTCATACTGCTTGCACTAGCTATTTTATTGCACTATTGTCCCACTTTAAATTCTGGCACAACAACTGGGTTTACACTCAAAACCTACGAGCTCACCAACTTTATGTTGACCTTTTCGAGTATCATTTTTAGGTGATCAGCATTTATAAATTGAAGGTACTTGAAATCAAAATTTCCCATTGGTCAAGATGTTTTCTAAAGACAAGAGATTTCTTCCATTAAAGATTGTATTTTACATAATATTGTAAATTAAGTTTCTTGTAACTAAGTATGGTGTAATCTACTATCTTATGTGATGTCTCTGAAATGTCGTACCTCGTGTTTCCGCTCTAAGCGGGGTGTGACAGATTGGTATCAGAGCCTAAAGTTATAGAGAATGCCGGTTTTTCTAAAATAAAAACCCAACTATTACTAAACTAAAGTTTTCATAAAGCCCCGAACATGATCAGAGTTGACTATCCTGAGCATTTCATTATTTTTCCTGAATTATGCATAGCCTGATCAACTATGCCTAATTTGTAAGGAATCATGAAATGATGGGGGTAGTTTTCTTGAATCATGCTAGGTCAGACATTAACCCTTGATCACCTAAAATCACATTGACCTTATGTGTACATACTTGTTTTATGTGTTATGTTATTGTCTTATGATTATTACTGTGCGCGTTTGCTTTACTTTTTACTACATGATCACTAATTCCTATATATGTTTTACATGCATGCCTTTGCATGGGTTACATGTCGCCCTACAGGTTCATACTTTTACTACTATTTGATCACTATTAGATAGGCATGGCCTACATGCTTGCCTTGCAAGCTTTACATGTGGCCTTACTTACCTATACCTATACTACTATACGATCACTATCTCTTATATTCGGCGGACATGCTTGCCTTGCAATGCTCTATATGCCGCTATGCGTACTCATACTTTGCTACTGCTTACTTATATACAAGCAAACCTATACAATTATTTTCTATTTTGAATACTATACTAAACATTATTTCGGATACGTCCCAACATTGAGTTGTCGGACGACTAACTTTGAATACATTATTTTGGTTATGTGGAAAACTAGAAGGGGGGTTGAATAGTTTACCGCTTTTTAATTTAATGTTTATTTTGATTGTAAAAGGTTAGATTCGACTTTATATGAATTCACAATGTGCACAATATGAACAGTTTAACTAATCAAATAAGTAATGACTAGATATAAAATAAGTATGCAAGATAAGAGATAAGAGATGGAAAGATCAAACCACAACACGAGGATTTATAGTGGTTCGGTAACGAAGCACCTCTTCGCCCTACTCCACTCCCCGAGCATCAAACTCGAGGGTTTTCTTCATTATGTCAACAAGCTCCCTTTAGGTGGAGAAAACCGTACACAACTTAGCTTACACCAATTTCTGACACTAAGCAAAATGTCGAGTTCTAATCCTAGCTAGAACCAATATATCACAACTAACCACACCACTTCACAACAATTCACTACTTGGCTTCACCACACACCTTTTTCTTCACTTCACGACTTTACTTCTCTTCATAACTTTTTTATCCTTCACAACTTTTCTACACTCCTCTTCCCAGCTTCACTTCAACTAAACACTACCTTGATCACACCAATCTAACACTACTTACTAAGATCACCTCAATAAAACTATACTCTTACAACAATGATGCAACCCAGATCTACTTAGTAATACACTACTACGAAACCCACCTCACAATATACACACAAATATATTCAAGAAATGAAACAATTGCCAAAACAAGAGGTTGCAAGGACACACACTAAGTCATATAATACTTCTTCACCTTATATAGAAGTATTCTCCTTCTCTTGTCTTGAGATACAAAGCTTGGATCACTCTTTGAAACAAGGCTTTATGATTAAATTGATCAAAAGGAAAGAGAAAGGAAAGTACAACTGAAATAGAACAGAAAGAAAAGTGTTGTGCAAAAGGTGAGAAAAACAAGTGGGGAATGAGGTCTAGTAAATATATAGGGCCTACATGAATGGCTTTTTTTGTCTGGGTGGCTCCCCCCCTTAATATGGGCATCGGTCCTTTATAATTAAGGCTCCCACCCTTTATAATTAAGGGGGCCGCGCAGCCCAGACGCTCCCTTTTTTGTTTTTTCTGGGGGAGGTGTTTTTGGAATATTTCTAGCCGTTTTTGGTAGAAAATTTGAATTCAAAATATTTATTTGAATAAACCCCACATTTCTATTTAAATCCAAAAATGTTTTTGTAAAAGATATAAAAATGTTTGTGACATTTTTATAAAAAATGAGAGGTTAACTAAAAAAATTCCTTTGATTATGAAAAGCATAAACATAGTTTATTCCCCATACGCCTTTAATGAGAAAATTTCAAAAATGAAAATTTTTACTACTAATTACTTGTTTACAAATATTTTTCATTAATCATTTTTATATTTTGTGATTATCAAAACGTAGAGAGATCGAAAAATATTTATAAAGTTTTTAGGCATTATTTCTATCAACATCCTCACTTCCTTGCCCATTAACTTAATGTCCAAAAGCTTTTGTTATTCCATAATTAAGGACAAGGATGAAAGGAAGAGTCACGCCGGAACTTTGATCGATATACCTGTTTTCATCAGAAGTTTTTTTATTATTACAGGTTTTACCATCATTGACGGTGATGATATAACAAAAGACGTTGTGCTCAGCATGAAATTTTACAAGAAGTACGTATCATGCCAAATGAATATGAGGAAGTTCGCACACGGGGATGGGTGTGAGCGAATTGAAGATGAATAAAGAGAAGGAGGAAAAAGGTCAAACTTAAAGACCAGCTGAAACAAAAGTGCTTCCCGAGAGACAACCCGGTCATTTTAATTGTTTGTTGCATTTAATGTTTGTTGCAACAGAAGTCTGTCATCCCAACACTCTATAAGCGTATCGTAACCCCACTGGAATACAACGTATATATGTGTCTAGACGTTATCAGTTTTAAAAAAATAAATATTTAATTTTCAGTATTTAATTGTTTTTACAAGAACAATACGGCGTATCCTATGGTTTGGGATACGGCGTATTGATCCCTGTACAGTTGTGTGTTTAATTGTTTTCATTCTTTACCAATTGTACGAATAAAAATTGCACTTGTCTTTTTTATCTTTTATGCAAGACCTTTCTGAAACATATATGGTAAATTTCTGAAAAAAACTACTTGTTGAACTTATCCGGGCATGCTGAAGCCCTAGTCAACACACTTTTTGCTCAAGAACTCCATCTTAAAGAATATCACTGAGCAAAACAATCAAGGAGTTTCACTCGTTCTAATCTATTATCCCCTTAATATTTACTTTTTTATCTATACAACGAGAGACGATTATAATTTAAGTGGGGTGGGATGGAAAATAAATGTATTGTATTCTTTTTTACAAAATAACATGCTACGAGCTTAAAAGTGCTTAAAAATAGGCCAAATTTAAAAAAAATTAGCATGACTTTTGTAAAAATCACTAGTTTACATTAATCTAAGCGCACTATACCCCTTGATACATAATGAGTTAGAATTTACCTATTTCGTTTCTAATTGTTTACCTAAAAATTCCACACAATTAAAGATGTGCCGGTGATTAGTGGACTTTAAACTTGGCCTTGTATATTCACTCCGAGACCGCAATGCTTGTACTATGGATTTAGATGGAGGGAAACATGGTACAACTGATAAATTAATTTTCTCTAGGATTAAACCAAATACTAAAGAATGGTGTCGAAAAATTAAACTAACCTAACCCTGGTTAGTTAAACTCATGTGTAACCCTTTGATTACTCTTAGTTTTGTAAAATGGAAAACACAAACACATGTTTCTTTAACTAAACGCGTTTTCTAAATTTTCAATTGTTTTATGGAGATGAAAACCCTTCCTTTTTCCTACAAAACAGGAAATAGAAAATGATGAAAAATGTTTCCAACTAAACGCAACCTTAGTCGCGTGTATATGTAAAGTGATAGTTGTACAGGCGGAGCTAGAAAATTTTGATCGGAAAGACACTCTTTGATAACTTTTAGAAACTACTCGATAAATTGGTTCTTAGGAGGCAAACTAAAAAATAGCTAAATATTTTAAAATTTTTACACTACAATTTTTTTTGCTAAAGAAGCATGTACTTACCGTGCTCCTCTCCTGTCTTCGCCACTGGATAGTTATAGACTTATAGCGATTACTTAATTCAAATCGAACTAGACACGTATAACCTCATATTTGTATTGAACAATGATTCAGAGCTTACGCACATTTGTGTGTGACAACATCCGCTTGTGTAGTTTTATGACTTAGGGATAGAAACGGGAGCAGGGTTCGTGGGGTGGGGGGGGCGGCTCCATCCCCATCTTTTTTTATTTCAGACCCGATTACTAAAGTTATCCCAAACCCGCCTCATCCCTATCGGGGATCTAATCAGGGCGCCTCGTTGGGGCGCGATACTCCACCAAACCCGCTCCGGTACTAATCGGGGTGTCCTCTTTGCGTGCAATTCTCGATCAAAGTCGCGTCATTTAACATTTATTTTATTTTTTGACCATTGACAATAACTTGAAGAATTAAGAACATATTAATAATCAATTACAAACAAGCCTTACTAAGTTTTCAATGATAATATAATACAAAAATAATAATAAATTACCTACTAAAAATTACAACTTAAAAATATGACATTAAACAAGTCTTTATAATATCAATTTTGCAATGACAAAGATAAAAAACTAACAATATTAGATATATTTTTTTATTACTTAAATACAAACAAAATACTATATAATTGTAGATATATTTGTATATGTGTATATATTATTCAGGCGGGGCGGGTCGGAGATGGTATTCCCCACTCTCCTCCCCAAACCTGATTAAATTCCTCGTTTCAGCCTAACTCTGCCCCGTAACCCGATAAGCATGCTTGTAACCCTTGCCCTTTTGTAAGATTTGAATGTTCTAATTTAGTCATTTGACTATTTGACTTTTGCCAGTTTCGTTAGAACAAATATCGTGTTGACGGTGGTGAATTAATGTGATTGAGGTATTTTGTGTTATATTGTGTATAATAATCCTTTTAGAGGGATTTATTATGTTGATTATGTTTCATGCGGGTTGTCCCGTGTATAGCTTGAAATGCCGAAAATGAGTCCCGACACGTCTGATGACATCAAATAACATCACTTTATAATATCATTTATCCCATATGTTTTGCCCACTTTTATATAATTATTGCAAGATTTGGTACTTAATTGCTTTAAAGTTTATAAATGCAGTAATTCAGGAGTGTTTTGTGAAGATAAGCTAAAAGGCGCATAATTTGGAGCTAAAACGAAGACATTTGAAGATTGCTGATTTTCTGACCAATACGCCGTATCCAGCAAAAGAGATACGGCGTATCAGCGCCTGAACTTCACAAGAAAACGCGTTTGACCAATTCCCAATACGGCGTATCACTCTGCTTCCATACGCCGTATCCATGAAGATAACTATTCAAAGATACAGTAATAAATGTAAATTGGGAATGATATCACTGATTGATTGAGAACGTAGCGCGCACTCCAAGGAATCCAGCCCTATACGCCGTATTGGCCTAGCCAGATACGGCGTATCGAGTCTTTTTCAGACACTATAAATAGAAGACTCAAAAATGAGTTTTCAGTGTGCAATATCATATTCTTTATACCATACTCACTAAAAGATGAATTTTAGAAGAGAAGAACAGCCACCAAGGTCAAGCATTGATCACGAATCCATAGAAGACATCGTGTAATTTTTACTCTCTTAATCGTTCGATTTTCATTGTTTGATTACGCTTGTATAATTACAATGGTTGTGGGCTAATACCCTCGGGTATTAGCCATCTTAATGAAAGTTTAATGTTTGGTTTGTTTTAAAATCGATTTCTTAATTAATCGTTGATTGTTTAATTATGTTTATCACCTCATACTTGTTTATGTGTTTGAATATGCGACCTATCATTCAACTGGGTCTAGTGATACCTAAAAAGTAATCTAGATACTGGGATAGCTCTCCATATCGTGTTTTATATTACTGGACCAATAGGATCACAAATAACGTTCTATCTTTACCTTTTAATTATGAGCTTAGTTGGACCGGTAGGTGACCCGTTTATGTTTCAGCAATCATGCTCTTAATTAACTGATAAAGATTTGAATAGTGGACTACCAGTATATAAAACACCGTCAAACAATAAGTGGGTAAAGTCCCGTTGGGCTAGGGTTTTAACAGGATCACCACTGCTTTGATTCCCTAAGATAGATTATAATTAAACTAAAGGATGCTTTATGCGGATGCGTTAATTGTGACAGGATTAATCGTGTCTAGGTCTTAGGATGATGTCCCGCCTAAGTCTTAAGAATGATATGCCGCTTCGAGATAAGTAAATCATTGCACTAAAACAAACAAACCAACATTGAACTGGATTTAATATGGCTAATACAGTTTTCTATCATTTGGCTTGTACCGCTTTTCTATCTTCTAATTTTCTTCTTTTGTGTTTATTGTCTATTGAATTGATATTTGTCTCCACCAAACCTGTGCCAGTCTCTCAGGCTGAAAACCCCCATATCATTAGACAACGTATATAGCATAGGTTTAACTAGTAAATAGACTAATTAGAACTAATTAGATTAATTAAAATACTGATAGAATATAGGATTAATTTTCACTCTTAGTCTTCAACACCCTACTTACCGCGAAACTCCATCTTGACCAGGTACACTGCTCGTTAAAGTGTTGTTTTAGGTTTGTCGGCTAAATATAAATGTAAAACTTGATAATCAAATAATTGACCCTACACGACAGCACATCAGGTTTTTGGCGCCGCTTCCAGGGAGTGAAGTTGTTTAATTCTTATTTATTAGTGTTTTAGTTTGCATATTTGTGTGCTTGTTTGTGTGTTTAATTTCCTGCATTGTATATTTTGCATATTGTGTGTTTGTGTGCATTGTTACAGCCTACTGTAACATTCTGAGTCGAATACTCAATACGACGTATAATTTTTTTCAAAACCAATACAGTGTATTTGACTTTATTATTAATACGGCGTATTCAGTTTACTGAATACGGCGTATTAAGCTATTTGACAGTTTCCTTTCCTAGTGAATTTATTACAGGTTAATATGGACGACCCCTACATTACTATGAAAGAATACATCAGGATTGAGGAAGAAAAAGCTCGTAGGCATGGTAAGGTGTATAACTGGAAAACTGCTACATATGGTAAGATCTGGTATGATGAAGACGTTCACGACCTCGGATCTATTGAAACTGAATTCCCAGCTATAGTCTTTAATGACACGTTAACATCTAAAGTTGCGCTCTCCTGTGAACCCATGGTAAGTTCTCTTAACGACAATAAACTTGACTTTAAACATTATCGTTTGGACAATCCGATGATGTGATTACACGTTTATTTATGTCATAAATTCATTTTTCCTATAAAATAATTTTCTGTCGTAGATTTGATAATCGGATTTGGAAAATGACAATGTATAAAGTCAATATGCCTTCGTTTCCAATCACAACGGCCTACGATCAGTCTATTTTGATGATTTCAGACTTCTTAAAGATTTTTGAGAACGAATTCCAGTCATTGGTTACAATGATGCTCAAAGTCTAAATCAGATCCTCAATGAATCTGTTGTAATTCCCTCATACATATCGATAGATTTTAATTTTAATGATGAAACATTCATTGTTCCGAGTTATGTGATGAAGAGGAACACAAACGTTTTATTACTTAAATGTTTTTTTTTCCTTTTAACCGTTAATTTTTCTCGACAGATACTAAATCGGATATAAACATCATGATAATGATGACATGATATTGAATAGTCTCTGGCGGGGATATGTCTGTCCATTCCATTACTCTAAAGTAATAAATGTCTATGATGGCGCTTATGCACATGGGTCAAAATAAGTTTTGAAACAAGTCATGATACAATTTAGTAAATTTTTTTTAACTGAAATTTTTATTCACAGGAATTAAATGTTAATACATAATTGGAATCATCTTAACTAAAGGTGATGTCATCATTTTCCTAATCAAGAATTTGTATGTTGCCTTTTGGCATCCCATTCGAATAGTTGTTTATAAGGATGGGACTAATTAGGGCAAGTCTAAACTAAGACTTTTCTGTAAACAAAAAGTGTTTCCGAGAGACAACCGGTATTTTAATTGTTTGTCGCATTTTAATCTAGTTTGTTGTCACGAGTCTAATATTCCCAGACACTCTATAAGGCGTAGATCGAATCCCCTTTGGGATTTTACGGTGTATAGACGTGTTTGGACGTTATCGGTTTTTAAAACTCAGTATTTAATTTTCAGTAATTTAATTGTTTTTACTGGAACCATACGGCGTATCATAAGGTTTGGGTTACGGCGTATTGATCCCTGTACGGTTGTGTGTTTAATTGTCTTCTTGTACCTTTGTAGCGAGACTAGATAATTGCATCGTCTTCTATCTTTTTTATGCAGGGACCTTAATGAACATATGATTTAGGTATAATCTAAAAAATACATGTGTTGAAATTATGCGGATTCTGAAGCCTAGTCAAACACGCTTTTGCTCAAGAACTATCTTGAAGATGGAGAATCATCAATGCAAAACATCAGGAGTTTTCCGTTTCTAATTCTATTTCCCTTATTATTTAATTGTTTTATCTATAAAAAACAAGGAATGTCTGTATACTTAAGTAGGGGGATGGAGAATTAGAACGTACTTGTCCTCCTTTTTACAAAATAACATGCTACGTGCTTAAAAGTGCTTAAAATAGGCCAAATTTAAAAAAATTTAGCATGACTTTTGTAAAAATCACTAGTTACATTACCTAGCGCACTATAACCCTTGATGCATATTGTGAGAATTAAAGGCCTTTTCGTTTCATTTGTTACCAAAAAAATTCCACTAAAATTATGACGAGTGCCTGGTGATGTAGTTAGATTTTGAATTGGCTGATATATCACTCAAGACGCAATAATGAGTGATATGAGACTTAGTTTGGAGGAACATATTCAAACTGATAAATTTCTAGGTATAAACTTAATTAGCTACGTGACGTACAATTAATCTAACTAACTGGTAGTTAACCCCGTGTACCCTTTGTTTACTTCTCACTTTTAGAAGGTATGTTCCCTAGAACACAAGTTGAGCCATTCTTGTCCTTTTTCACATCAAAATATTATATATTTCGTTACACCTTTACACCTTAGCCCTTTGTGTAGATTAAGCTATTCTTATCAAAGCTTATAGTTGCTTTCATGTAAGTTTTGTATTTTCGATGTCAGAGTGAATTTTTCTATCTTGTAGATGGTCAGACAATTGCTCAATTGCAATGGGAAAAAAGAAGTAGCGCGTGTGTTTCGCTACTTTCGCAATTATGAATCATGCCCGAAGAAGAAGTGTTACAAGGAATAAAAATATCCGGATGAATTATGATAGTGAAGACGGTGAAATTACACCGAGGTTTATGATGTATTGCAAAAAAAATAATAAATTAAAAATTAAAATTAAAAAAAGCCGCAAAAAAAAGGAAAAAAATAGTCGGTTCAAAAGAAGATTATACCGAAGGAATTACTCGGAAGGATCGATTATTCGTTGATACGTTACAAAAATCAACGGATGTAAAGTCTTGTAAAAGTGGCCAATAACATACCACTTATTCTGAAACAAGTATGTAAAGAGCAGGATGTAAGGGAAGTTGACCGTTATGGGAACGCCAACTTAGGTTGTCATTGTCATTTCTGTGATTAAGGCGTCTGTCTATATGTTCGAGTCTTTGTCATGGGCACGGTCGAGAAATGGTTACTAGCAACGTAACTTATTAGTTGGCTTAAATCTATTTGTTCATGAAATTTTGTTTCTTAACACCTGATTGCAGTTTTATATACCTCAAACATATATATAAAAATAAAACAGAGAAATTAAGAAAATTACCAAGTTACCCTTGATAAAATTCACTCTCAAAAATATATATAATATAATATATAATACGTATTAAACCGGGCAAGTATGATCACCCGGGTCGTTTCCCCAACGACTAGTGAAATTGAAACCACGTTTAGGTTCGGATCCTGATTTGAATGAAGCAAAGATATTTCGGATAAGCTATACTACTTGATTAAGGAGCAACAAATAATGACAATTAAGCAAATAAACAAATTTTATTCCCTAAAAATGTAAACTAAAATTTCACTAAGTGAAGAAAAAGTGAAGAAAATTATTAAAAATAAAAGCCCTAATTTTTATCTTTTTATAAAAGTTTAATTAAACTAATTAAAACTTTACCCTAACTATTAATTAAAACTTAACAAACTAATTGAAAACTAACTTAAGAATTAATTGTGTAAAAGACTTAAGGACTAACGGGCTAAAACTTTTAATGGGCAAAGATTAATTGGAAAACAACTAAAATCGAAAAGTTACACTTTCTACCCTGAGAATCTACCCCGATCACAAATAAGGTCCAATAAGCATTCGAAATTTTAAAGAGCTTAAAATGAAAAACTCAAAGAAGCAAAGTTGTAAAGGAAGCTAGGGAGAACAAAATTAATAAAAGCTACTTGGGTTGAAACTCACAAATAAGCTCAAAAAGAGCTTAACTTTAAGCTGTTACAGAAAGGAGGGCTTAACCCTTGGTTTTAGAAAATAAGCTATAAAAAACTCAAAACTAGTTCAAATTGAAAAAGGAAAGAAGTTCTGATGAGCTTAAGATAAGCTTAGTATCCAACAAAAGAGATACGGCGTATCAGCGCCTGAACTTCATAAGAAAACGTGTTTGACCAATTCCCAATACGACGTATCCCTTTTGTTTACATACGTCGTATCCATAAAGATAACTATTCGAAGAAAACAGTAAAAAAAAAAATTGTGGAATATATCACTATTGATTGAGAACGTAGCGCGCACTCCAAGGAATCTAACCCTATACGCCGTATCGACCTAGCCAGATATGGCGTATCGAGTCTTTTTCAGACACTATAAATAGAAGACTCAAAAACGGGTTTTCAGTGTGCAATATCATATTCTATTTACCATACTCATTAAAGACGAATTTCAGAAGAGAAGATCAACCACCAAGGTCAAGCATTGATCACGAATCCATAAAGACATCGTGTAATTTAAAATACTCTCTTAAACGTTCGATTTTCATTGTTTATTAGGCTTTGTATAATTACAATGGTGTGGGCTAAATCACCCCTCGGGTAATATAGCCATCTTAATGAAAGTTCAATTTTTGGTTTGTTTAAAAATCTTTTCTAATTAATCGTTTGATTGTTTTAATTATGGTTATCACCTCATAACTTGTTTATGTGTTGAATATGCCGACCCTAATTCATTCAACTGGGTCTAGTGATACCTAAAAAGTATTATAGATACCGGGATAGCTCTCCAAGTCGTGTTTTATATTACTGGAACAATATGGATCACAAATTAACGTTTCATATCTTTGTCCTTTGAAATTCGAAGCTTAGTTTGGACCGGTATGGGGGTGATCCCCTTTATGTTTCAGCAATCATGCTCTTAAATAACTATAAAGAATTAAATAGTGGACTACCATTATAAAAACACCGTCAACCAATAATGGGTAAAGTTCCTGTGGGCTAGGTTCTTAACAGATCACACTGCTTTGATTCCCCTAAGATATAATATAATTAAACTAAAGGTATCTTTATGCGGATCATTAAGTTTGACAGATTAATCGTGTACTAAGGTCTTAGATGATGTTCCCGCCTAAAGTCTAAGAATGATAGCACTTTCGAATAAGGTAAATCATTTGTACTAAAACAAACAAACCCAACATTGAACAAGAATTATAATGATGGCTAATATAATATTTTATCATTTGGCTTTGTACCAGCTTTAATCTTCTAATTTTCTTCTTTTGTGTTTATTGTTTATTGAATTGATAGTTGTCACCACTTTCCTATGCGAGTCTCTCACTAAAAAAAAAAAGTTGAAAACCCACATTACATTAGACAACGTCATAATGCCTTGGTTTAACCAGTAAATAGACTAATTAGAACTAATTAAAATACTGATAAAATATAGGATTAATGTTTCACTCTTAGTATTTGACACCCTACTTGCCGCGAAACTCCATCTTTTGAACCGGGTAACACTGCCCGTTAAAGAAGGTTATTATAGGTTTTGTCGGCTAAATATTAATTTAAAAGTTGATAATCAAATAATTGACTTACACAACAACACATCACACATCAAGACATATGACGCAGGCGAAGACCTAGAAGATCACCTGAAGATCTTCCAGGCTGCCGCAAAGATGGAACGTTGGGCAATGCCTACATGGTGTCACATGTTTAATTCCACACTCATCGGAAATGCAAGAGTGTGGTTCGACGACCTTCTGAAAGAATCCATTGATAGTTATGATGACCTAAAAAGAAAGCTTTCTTAGTAGAACTACTACCTTCAGCAGAAGAAGTGCATCAAAGATCCGGTCGAAATTCACAACATCAAGCAAAGAAGATGGGGAATCCACAAAAAGAGTTTGTGCGGAGGTACAAGCTCTAATGCAGGGATGTGAAGGGAGCTCCAAAATGCATGAAAATCTCTGGATTTATGCACGGAATTACCAACCCCGAATTAATCAAACGTTTGCATGATAAAATACCGAAATTAGTAGACGAAATGATGAGGGTAACCACATCATTCCTTAGAGGATAGGTGGTGGCCTCTAATCGCGAACGGAAGAATTCATTCCCGTCGTGGAAACAGCAAGAAGCTGGACAAAGGCAAAACTTCAAGAAGGGAAGCTTTCGGAACCAACAAAGGTCAGAGCGAAAGCAAGACAAATTCACCCTCCTCACAAAAACACCAAAAGAAATTTTAGCTTTAGACAAAGGAAAATTCAAACCCCCTCCCCCAATGACAACTCCGGTAGAGAAAAGGAATCTAGCAAAATTTGTAAGTCCATAGGGGAAAGTAAGACATACACCAGATGAGTGCACTGCACCTATAGAGGGCAGATCCGGAAGGAAATGCTTAAAGCAGGAAAGTTGTCACATCTAATCAAAGAGCTAAAGCAAAACAATAGGAAAGACTAGGCAAAGGCGGAAAAAACAGAGAAACCTCCTAAAAAGACAAGCCACTGGAAATCCTGATGGTACAACCATGGCAGAAGGTATCCAAATAAAGGATTACCCAAACCTTCTCTCCGGAGACGGTAATCTCATTTCCCCCCTTAGGGGAGGAGGATGGGACGGAGGGTCTTATGATTATCGAGGCCGAGATGGGGGACACTTTGTCCACCGCATGTATGTGGACGGAGGCTCCTCCTCATAAATCATGTATGAACACTGCTTCAATAGATTCTTCCCGGAGGTTAGAAGCCAAATGATTCCTGCAGCCACACCACTGGTTGGGTTTAGTGGGGAAATAATATGGCCGCTGGGACAAATATCGCTGCTTGTAAAAATAGGCGATGAGGAACACTCAACTTCAGCATGGATGAATTTCATGGTTGTAAGATCGCCATCTCCACACAACGGGATCATAGGAAGGCTGGGAGTAAGGAGAATCCAGGCAGTTCCGTCCACGACTCACGGAATGCTAAAGTTTCCAGTGACTGGCGGAACAGTCACATTGCGAAGTAGCAGGATCGTTCCACTAGAGTACACGATGGTCTCAGGGCTAGGAGCACAGTAGCCCGCAATTGACCAGGTCACAGAAGAAAAGATTCAAGTAGCAATCCACCTAGAAATCCGGAACAAACTATAGCAATAGGCTCTACCTTAACAGAAGAAGGCCAGAAGGAGCTGTGCGGACTGCTAAGGCGTAACCTTGATATCTTCTCCTGGAAGCCAGCGGATATGACTGGAGTTTCGCGTCACATAGCGAAACACAGGCTAAATATTCGTGAAGGATGTCTACCCGTTAGACAAAAGAAAATGGGATAGGCACCTGAGAGAAACAAAGCAATCTGAAGAAGTGGAAAATCTGGCATCATGAAAGAAGTCCATTATCACAAGTTTGACTTGTCAAAAAACCCAATAATGGTGAAGAAAGCATGACGGGTAGTTGGAGAAGTGTGGTGGAATTTCAAAGGATTAAAACAAAAGAATGCCCCAAAGATGTTATCACACTACTGGAAAATATAAAAGAAAGGTAGAATCCCCACTGTGGGTACCCTTACAAATGTTACCTGTATGCATTCAAAGGGTATCATCAAATTAAAGGCAAAAGAGTGATGAAAAAAAGACAACATTCATCACAAGCCAAGGAATATCCTGTTACTCAAAAATGCCATTCGGATTAAAAAATGCTGGGGCAACTTACCAACGTCTGGTGGATAAAGCCTTCCAAAAACAAATCTCCAGAACTGGAAGTATAGCGACACGACTTAGTCATTAAAATTGCATGGAGCATAATATCAGAGACATTGAAGGAAACTTTCAAAACCCTCATATAGATAAACATGAAATTAAATCCCAAAAAATGTACCTTTGGGATGAGAGAATGCACATTTTTGGGGTACAAAGTAAATGTTGACGGGTTAAAAGTATGCCCGGGTAAGGTAGAAGCGGTTCTCAGCTTGCCGTCTCCAAAGTGTTTGAAAGTATGTGCTAAAGCTAAATGGGGCACTGCAAGCCTCAACCGAATATTCTGTCTAAATTCTATCTAAAAATCATTGTCATTCTTCAAAACTTTAAAGAAACGTACAAAGAAAAGTGACTTCCAATGGACTGCGGAAGCGGAAACGACATTCAAACAAATGAAAAAATTGATAGCGGAATTGCCTATGCTAACTGCACCAAAAGAGAAAGAAGAATTAATCGTCTACCTGGCGGCCGCAAAAGAAGCGATTAGTGCAGTCCTAATGACGGAAAGGAACGGGAAACAAATGCCATCTACTTCGTCAGCAGTGTATTACAGGGCCCGGAAATAAATTACACCCCAATGGAAAAACTGATACTAGATCTAGTAAGTGCAAGCAAGCGACTCAAAATATATTTTCAGGCACATACAATCATTGTAATCACGGACCAACCAATGAAGCAGATACTGTTAAATCCAGAGGTCAAAGTGTAACACCCCCAAAAATCAGGACAACGCAGCGCATGTTAAATGTTGGGGTGCTACTTCAGGGCCACAAAACACAATCACGGAAAACGACCTCAAAAGAGACATTTTAAGATAAATTTCACATTTGTTATATTAAAATCAGAGTTTACAAATTATTTAATGGTACTCAAATTATTAAGCGTTCAAAAATATATATATCCGCGCGACTCGTGTAGCATCTCGTATTTTACGGTCAACATTTTAACCGAGCTCTAAATTCCATTTTAAATTTTTAAGGAATTTATTATTTTGTTTTTAGCCGTTTTAACGAAAATCGTCGTATTAGCTAGTTGCGAAGCGTGCCTTGAATATTTATCCATTTTAACGTTTGAGAAATCAATAACTCCATATTTTAGCTTCAAAAGCTTAATTATCTTTCATTTTATTATTTTTCATCTTTTATCCGCGTTTGGCCGAAACCGCGTCAAAATAGTATTTTTACAATTTTTAATATTTCAATTAAGTGTTTTAAAACAAATATTGTGGTAAAAATGTTTTAGGAAAATAAAAAAATAAAAAAATAAAATAAACATAACATATAAACCAAACACCCTCTTTAATTGTTTTAGGCTCCATTAAAACTAGAAACCAAACACCCCCTTATTATATTTTTATTCATACTAAACCTTAAAACAAACACTCCTCTAAAATTTAAGTGGACATCTTGACTTTATATAAAAGGCTTTGACTCTTTTAAAACACACATAGTACCAGTATATAAAAAAAAATCGGTCCCCTCCTCTTTGTCTCCTCTGTTCGATCGACTCCAACACCAAACCCCCATCATCATCACCAAAAATTCAATTAATCACTTCCATCCTACTCTAATATCATTCCTACATAAAACCCCATCAATCTTTCCCATTAAAATCCATCATGCATCAAGTATTAAAAAGTTCATGATTTTATTAAACTTTTGATTATTAGGTTTTTATCTAATTGGGTGCAATTAAATCATCAAGGGTGCGATTGCAAGTGTTTTTAACAAGATTGGTTAATCAAAAATCAAGTTTGGGTCTTTGTTTTGTGTTTGTGGGTTTCGGCAATTGAGTGAAAACACAATAGGTTTCGTTTGATCCATTGTCCTATCTATTCTATTAAGTTTTTGGTAAGCCTTTTGTTTCCCTTGTTGTATTGATATTAATTTTATTTTTATGGCATATGTTTGATTTTTCCCTTTTTTATGATCATGCATGTTCTTGATATGTTTGATTTAGGGTTTGATTCCATGAACATCAAGTTTTTGATGTGTTGAATAATGTTATTAGGATAAGTTATGCAAGTTGTCCAAGTGAATAATTGGTGATTTTGATAAGTTTTGATGGGGTTTCTAGGTAGTTTTATGGACTGTTTTTAGATCAGTAGCAAAACGTGGCTTTTCCCAATAATTTTTGGCCTAGAGCCTGTGAATAAATTACATGGTTGGATGGATATAGTTATAAGGTTCATGTGGCTAATTGGAAGGTTTATCCAACTCCTCAATCGGATTAGGATTGTATAATGGCCCGTTTACGATTTGCTAGTCAATCTGGAACATCGTTTGGAAAACGAGTTAAACTCCAGGTTAATCTCTAAAATATAGGATAGGAAAACCTAATCTCAGTATTATAATATAATCTAACTTCTCCAAGTGGGATTCACTTAATAGCTATTACTTGTTTGGAAAATAAAACAAAAATTAGAGTTTGTAGGAAAATATGGGACTGCTGCAGTGCAGACCAGCAGTATAAATGGGTTAATTGCAACAAACTTTTGGCCTAAGAAGGTCTGGATTATTTGATTGGGTTGTATAAATAAGTTCAAGGTACATGTGTTGAATTGGATAGAGCCATATCTCCTCCGGATGAGTGAGATATGACCGATTTACGAAAACTAGTCAGTTCTGAACTACTATTTGAAAAAGGGATTTAACTCCATATTTTTGCACTAAAGTACTGGGTTTTTAAAACATGGTTAAACACTAGACATCATAAGCTTTCATCTCTCCTTTGGAATTCAACTTGATATCTATTATAGAATATGGGGAATGGGGGATTTTATGGCCAACAACCGTAAGTGTTAGGAATTCAGCGAAGGTTTCAGTTTGATTTATGATTAAAGTAAAACCTCATTTCCCTTGGATTGGTAAATGGTATTTTAGATAAAAGTCTAATTTCTGGAAACTAGACGTAAGTATCCTTTCCAGGGGTGAAAGCCCCATCTTTGAATCTTAAAGGTTAAAGAGGTAAGGTCTTGTAAAGTAGACTAAATACGCAACATATTTTTACGCCTTTTCTTTGACAAATAAAAGTGCGGCGGCCACATTAGTAATAAGAAAAAGAAATCTGCAAATCGAGACTTAATATACACTTATGTATACAAGTGCAGGTAGGTATACCAATTTTGGGATAAAAATACTTCGGTTAAGTAATAATGCAATGCCGTGCATATCTTGAAGACATATCTCATAATCATGTGTTTTCTTTTACGTATTGGTTTTCTTATCATTCTAAACCGCATCACGTCTTATTATGTTTGACTTAGACGCTTCTCACTCGATAACCCCGATAGATTCCTCTACTTCTGGTCTTCATACTCCTCGGTGAGTTTCCAAAGCCACCACCTTTTTCCTCTTTTAAATGGTTTTCATAAACTGTTTTCGGGGTGAGAATAACAATGCTCGTTTTTACAAGTAAACTCATGATATTCTACTACTTAAGCGTTACATGACTATTTTTACACAAGTTTTTACTTGCTTAATACAATGACTTTAAAAGTACTGTTGTGAATACATTGGCTGTTTCTTATAAACTGATTAAAGCTTGATTTGTTTACTACATCATTTGAGATCATTGAATTCCTATATATGAAAACCGTGAGTTTTGAACACATTATTTGTTTTACTTTGGACACAAGTGCTTTCCAAATTGTATGCTATCCAGATTATTGCCTGAATCATATTGCCCCCCCCTTTTTTAAGTTCCTTTACTCTTTCTCTGCCACTTAAGTCCCCTGTTTATCATGAACCGTCAGTTGCTAGTGTAGTGAGCGCGAGTGTTGTGGATAGATCTATCGGGACTGACAATCCCCACCTTTCTTTGGGGTCACAAGCTGACTCATGGTTAATTGAAACATTTGAGGTATTACTTTCTAAGGATTTTTTGGCATAACCATCCTACTTTTTGTGGGGCATTCCCAATCTATTGAATGGAAGTTACGTTAAGGAATCGGTGTCATGAGCTAGTGCAATAATATAGTTTTGGCCTATTAATGTGTTTCCATAGTTATTATTACTTGAAATCTTGTGGTCCACTACTGAGCATTACTTGATTTATTGAATCACTACTTGGATTTCAGAAATAATACTTTGAAATGTTGTAACGCTACTTTTCTTACTGGAATATTACTTGAATTATTTCAATACTGTTTTTACTTAAACCTATGAATTCACCAACATTATTGTTGACATTTTTGCATGTATTTTCTCAGGTTATTATCTTGCTAGCTGAGGCATTATTTGGGAGCCATCGAGACCGTAGGATATCAAACAGAACACAAGACTTGTTTTTCTTTCACATTCGATAACTCTTTTTCCTTAAATAACAAAATGAGTCACGATTGAAATCTTGTAACCTTGTTAAATCATAAATTATTGGGACCTAAATTTACTCTGATTTATTTAAATCGAATGTGACATTTTATCAAACGTCCCTTTTGAGGTCCGTTCCACTGAAAACATTACTTTATACTAGAAGTGGCAACCCCAAATTGGGTAATTATACCGCATCGTTGTTTGATTTTATGGGGGTGTTACAACTCGAATGCTCCCAATGCTCCACTAGCAAATAATAACCTGAGAAAAACATGCAAAAACGGTCAACATAAAGTTGGTGAATTCATAGGTTTAAGTAAAAGCAGTTTGAAAATAATTTTAAGAAATGTCTGGTAATAAAAGTAGCGTTACAGTAT
This sequence comes from Tanacetum coccineum, assembly GCA_026074375.1. Lineage (NCBI taxonomy): Eukaryota > Viridiplantae > Streptophyta > Magnoliopsida > Asterales > Asteraceae > Tanacetum > Tanacetum coccineum. The sequence goes on along the minus strand of BQNB010006641.1, from coordinate 45,954 downwards.
TTCAAAGTGTTATTTCCGAAATCCAAGTAGTGATTCAGTAAATCAAGTAATGTTTAGTAGTGGACCACAAGGGGGAGGCGTCTAGGTTACAGTATCCATTGATAGTAGTCTCTCCAATGAGAGTCTAGAAACGCATAGAGCGTGTAGTAGTAGTTTCTTTATTATGTTTAATAAAGAAAACCTTATTAGTAACTTTGATCTTGTTCTTAATTATTATTCCGCTGTGTTTTGATCATTGTTATTATACCTTAGATGAGTCCTAATAACGATCTATGGAATCATTATAGGATTTCACACCAATCTTTTTGTGATTCTAATGTTTTAACAGCATTCTGATATGCCTGAACTTTAATGTAACAATCATTATACAATCTATCAAGATTATTATACATATTATGAAGATCATTAATTTTAGAATCACAGCCAAGGGGACAGTTTTGTACCTTAGGAGAAATCCCCATCATACCAAACTCAGCAGCAGCCTTAGAAACATCAGTATCACCAATATCAGCATGAAGTCCAGCCATCATCCCATATACCTTCTCAACCTCACCAGTCTTGTTTTCTGCTGCATGATCCGACCAATTCACCATGGAATCAACTGAGACCAAAGCTTTTGGTTCATCTGTTTTAACTTCTGTGACCTTAAAAGCAGAATACCTGGCCTTATCATCAACTGTCTTCACATTACACTCCCTAGCAAAATGTCCCAATTGAAGACATTTGTAGCATCTAACCTTCCTTCTGTCAAATCTGGCAGGTTGCTGATTGTTATAGTTCATCTTTCGTCCTGCCTTCTTCTCAAATCTGTTAATCCTCAAGGAGAGCATAGCCATTTGCCACTTCAAGTCCAATTCTTCCATCTCCAACTGATCAACCTGGTCAAAGTCTTCATAGATCATATCTTGATCTGGTTCATTCTCAGCAACAAAAGAATGCAAAACACATTCCATTATGCTGTCAGAACGACCAGATGTCTGAGAAACTGATGGAACAATACTCTGTTGATTAGAATAATTAAGCTTTGAGCCAGAGCTGGCAGCTCCGATGAAAGCAGAATGAGTGAGAGCAGCTGGATTAGGGTTAGGATAAGTGAATGGTGACTGAGTAGGTATTGTAGGCATGGGTTCTGACATAGTTAACGGTTAGAGAAACAAATTTTGTTTGGAACAAGTGATAACTTCTCTTTATCAGTCAGGCTCTCGGTCCAGGCTCTGAATACCAACATTGTTAGGATCTGAAACTAGATAATCTTCTAGCCTTGTGGTTGTATAGAAATAATGTAATCAAAGCATAATACGTGAGAGACCTAACAATTGATTAGGCGGAAACTAAACAATTAATGCAATATAAGGGAAAGAACAATATAAACAATGATCCTCTGGATCTCATCTATTGATCATAAACGTTTTTGAGATTCGTAATCGTACCAAACCCTAATGGCTAAAGGTTACCTTTTATAGACAAGAAACCCATAAATGCTAAACAAGATAACTAAAAACGCGTAAGAGATATAATCAATCTCTCCTAATATGTCGTAGAGATATAACATTCAACTCTCTTCCTAATATAGTTCTCCATTCCTATCTTTATAGATAACTCTAAAATATAACTATAATTCTTGCATACACTAATCACCGTCTATAATAAAGACAGAAGATCCATATCCTGTCCAGCAGAAATGAGAACAATGACCACAGGAACATAATCGGAGAGCAAGAAACCACTTAATGCCATCAGCAGAAACGAACATTTCTAACAGCAGAAACGACACTTAATGGTTTTTAATAATGCCCAATCAATTCGTGCGTCGCATGATCCTGGGCTTATATCGGATGTTCAAACGGCGTTTCTTCCAATAGGGCAGATTTTGGATGGCCCCTTTAACAGTAATGAACTTCTTTCCTGGTGTATATAGCTTAAAAACAACAAGCTATGGTGTTTTTAAAAAGTCGACTTTGCTAAGCTTACGACCCTATAAGGTGGATTTTCTAGAAGTATGTGCTTACTACTTTTGGTTTTTGGTCCTAAATGTGCTCGAGGATTCGGGTTGTCTTCATCTGGTATGCTTCGGTTCTGCTCAATGTTAGCCCTTCGCCGAATTCCAACTTATTGCGGTTTAAGCTAGGAGAACCCCTTAGCCGCCTTATCATCTTTTTATATCATGGAGTTCCCCTCCACCTTTTGGTTTCTAGGACCATTTAGGGGATTTTTAAGGGCAACAAATTGATTCAACTCTAAATCGTTCTCAACTTTTTTATGGGACGATGTGGTCCCTTTATAGGCGAGTGGTCACCTCCAACCTTTCTGTATTCACCAATATTCTTCATAATGCTTTTTCCTTATGGTCTGGTCTTTCGATTCAACCTTAAAAAGAGTAATCTGCTAGAGTTGGGGTTCCGTTCTGATATGTCAAAGATGCGGCTGTGAACCTAGGTTGCTTGACTATAAAAACCCCGTTTAAATATTTAGGGGTGATGGTTGGTGGTATTTGTGCCACTTCTCAGGCTTGGGAGGATACCATATGAAAGCTTAAGGCTCGGCTCTACAACTGGAAACCACAAAACCCTCATCGTATAGGGAGGCTTACCCTCCTTAAATTGGTTCTAGGGTCCGACACCTACTATAATCTGTCCATTTATAAAGCCCCCAAATATGTGCGATCATATCGAGTGAGTCCATGCGAAGAACTTCTTTGGAAGGGTTCTCAATGTAACTGAAGGAAAATAAGCATGGATTAATGGACGCACACTCTTCGCGTCCAAGAAAATGAGCGGTTAGGTATCTCTAGTTTTGTATGCTTAAATAGGGCGGTCCTTTTTAAAAGTGGTTTGGAGATTTATTTCTCGGATCAAATCCTGTGGTGTCCGTTTGATCTTTGTCTATTCATGGTTCCAAGTTACCTTCCTCATATCCCCAATTTCGTATTTCCGACTTGGCTCCTCCAATTATTCGGGAAACATTCGCTAAAGATCGGGAGTAGATTTGGTATCCCATTGTCACTTCCCCATGTGGTAAGTGGGTAGCGCACTAATTCTGGAATGAGGTATGGATCGGCGATAATCCCTTGTGTGTTTTGTTTCTCACAATTTTGCTTTGGAAACAATAAAGATAGTTTCGGTGGCAGTGGAAACTGTCTTCTGTTACTTCGTCTCTTCGTCGTCCAGTTAGAGGTGGGTCTGAAAGTTCGCAATTATCTCTCCTACAAGTGTACATAGAAGGGACGATTTTGCCTTCGTTGGAGGATAGGTGTGTTTAGGATTTAAATGGGGAAGGTGTCTTTTGTGTCAAAGACGTGCGAAATCTTCTTGATGATGTTTTTCTTCCAAAAGCCCCTATCGCTACAAGATGGATTAAGTATGTGCCGATAAAACTTAATGTCTTCGCTTGGAAGGTCCATCTGAATCGTTTACCAACTCGTGTAAACCTGCAACATCGTGGTGTTTTTGGTTTCGATCTTTTCTGTCCTATTTGCCGACACAAAATACAGACTTAGCGCATTTGTTTTTTCGATGTAGTTTGGTCACGGACATCGTTAGGCTTGTCTGCCTGTGGTGGAATATAGCATGGCCATCGATTGATTCGTATTCCAATTGGCTTCATTGGTTCAATGCTATCAGATTAAGTCCTAAAGTTAAAGATTTGCTTGAAGGAGTTTTCTACATAACATGGTGGAGTATTTGGAGGTTTCGAAATCAGGTCCTCTTCTCGTCTCTCGTCCCCCGCAAAGATGTTCTTTTTGATGATATAGTGTCGCGTTCTTTCACATGGTGTCGTTCTAGATGTAAAAGTAACTTTAGTTGGGTTAGTTGGTTGCAACATCCATATTTGATTTCTTTGTAATTTTGTCTCTAGCTCCTTGCTAGTGTTTTGTTCTAATAAAGTTGCCGTTAAAAAAAAGTAATTTTGCAATAATAAGCCTCAGCCTCAGCCCATTTGCCAAACAAATTAAAAAAAATACAAATATCAATTTCGGCTTATAATATAAGCCCCAGCCACAGCCTCAACACAAGCCCTAGCCTCAGCCCCAGCCCATTTCGCCAAAATTAACACCCCCAAAATCTGGTCGCAGCGGAATGGTAACAATGGGGTGCTACTTCAGGGCACAAAACACAATGTCACAGAAAACGACCTCAAAAGAGACGTTTAATAAAATGTTACATTCAATTTAATTAAAAATGTCAGAATTAAATAGGTTCCATTTATAATGTATTAGAAACCATTGTCAAAACGTTTGTCAAATAGTACTCAAGTTATTAAGCCTTCAAAAATATATATCCGCGCGACTCGAATGCTCCCAATGCTCAACTAGCAAAATAGTAACCTGAAAATACATGCTAAAACGTCAACAATAATGTTGGTGAATTCATAGGTTTAAGTAAAAAGCGGTATTAAAATAATTTAAGAAATATTTCAGAAGAAAAGTAGCGTTACAACATTTAAAAGTGTTATTTCCGAAATCCATCTGAAATCCAAGTAGTGATTCAGTAAATCATGAAGTATTTAAAAGTGGACCACAAGATCGAAGTAATGGTGGACTAAGTACATATTCCGAAGTCCAAAACAAGTAATGTAGACAAGAGAAACACATTCATCAAGTCTAAGTATATAACAAGTATTATTGCACTAAGCTCATGACCCCGAAGCCTTAACTGTTTTTGCCCCAAGTGGGTAGGGTGTCTGCCAAAACAACCTACAAGTTATTCTCAATGTTAAAGGCACCATGGTCAACTGTGACCGAAAAATTCAAGTGGGGATTGTTAGTCCCGATAGATCTATCCACAACACTAGCGCTCACAATAGTGGTAATTGACGGTTCATGATATGGTAGGGACTTAGATGGCACTGTGGTAACTTATGCAATAATATGCAGGTAATAATCTGGATAGCATACAGTTTAAAACAAAACACTTGTGTCCGTAGTAAAACAAGCATGTAATTCCACCCCGTAGAGTTTATAAAACAAGGAGATAGAAATGGGGGCTATGAACTCACAAAGTATTGAAAGGTAATTGTACTGTAGTAAAATATACAAGTTTGTAAACGAGCATGTATTCCCCTCGCGGGTTTATAAAACATTGAAAAGATTGAAATGCGAGACTATGAACTCACCTTAGGAGTGAAGTGATGAAATAATCAGGTAAATGGCAGAAAATGTATCACGGAAATATCCGAAAGCAACCTAAGTAAATATGGGTCGTATCAGTACTCAAGTACTTTAATTAATAACATTGAATATAATCTTATAGTTGTTATATCGTACTATCGTTCGGGCTATCATAATTAAAGAGGTCATGACATGACGTACGAGGAGTTAGGACACTTTAAATCGTAAATCCAACAACTCGTCGATACGCCATCCGAAGAGGCCTCATTATGAAACTCCCTAGTATTATAGCACTTTGATAACCACGTAATATTCTATATAGCATAATCACCGACTAATCGTTTTAGTAAAAACATATTTATAATTGTAAAACATTTATAAATATCTGGATAATGTAATTATAGTTATTCCTGGTAGAGTATTAGTTCCTCCTGGTAGTGTAGTAGTTCCTCCTGGTAGTGTAGTAGTTCCTACTGGTAGTGTAGTAGTTCCTACTGGTAGTGTAGTAGTTCCTCCTGGTAGTGTAGTAGTTCCTACTGGTAGTGTATTAGTTACTCCTGGTAGTGTTATTACTACTGGTAGTATATTAGTTTATTTTCTAAGTCTGACCCGACTATAATGACCCACTAAATCACATTTTCATGACTCGGGTTCTAAAGAGAATTTATGCGAAACGATATTTTGAACAACTTTCCAGTTTTGTCCGAGACCCGAAACTCGACCGAAATGGGCGAAAAAGCACTCGCATCAGATCTGATGCAGTGTATAAATTACCAAAAAGCCAGATTTTGCCCCCGCCTTACGACCCGTTATCACTCGCTTTTAGACTTAAAGAACCTCGCGGGGAAGTAAAACGACCTTCCGAACGACTTTCATGTTTCGGCCGAAGGCCGAACTGACAGGACCCGCGAAGTGCCGCAAATACCATCTTAAAATTCTGACAGAAACCACTAACTTAACAAAAGCTGGATTTTTATACCTTGAATATATACCTTGTTTTCGCTCTAACTTTTTCGTTATAAATCCGTTTGACAAGTTTCTTATTATTTTGGAATCGTCATGAGGCGTATTATCATTATATTTTGTCAAACCCACTGTATGAATTTCGGATTTAAAACAGCCCCTAAGTATTTATGTGTATAACTTTATAAAAACCTTGTTTTATGTATTAAAAAGTCCTTAGTGGTGATTATAGCCATAATTAACATATTACACATAAAATCATGATAATAAAAAGTATAAAGGAATTAGGAAGACCTTAGGGATGAGGTATGAGATGAGAAATAAGTGCTAAACCCGTGTTTAGATTCAAAACTAAAGCTTACAAGCTTATAAACCCTAACTTTCCAAGTAAAAGCCCTAGCCTTCCTTTTCTTGATTATTACTTGCAAATGGTGATCCAATGATTGGAAATACTTTAGTATATCTTAGGATAGAAGTGTATAGGCTTGTATAGATTGTAGAAAAAATTTGTATGATTTGTTTAGGATGGCTTAATGAGCCGTGGGTTTTGGCTAAGGAAAAGAGAGAAAGAAAATGAGTTTCATAAGTAAAAAGATGTATGAAACTTCACATACACATGCATGTATTTATAGGAAAAGGTTACTAGATATTTTAGTTAGCCAAGTTTGACTAGAAAAATCAAAGGGGGAGGGGGTTTGACCGTGGGTTTTCAAGGGGACAAGAAAGGAGGGAACAAGGGCTTTAAAGCCTTGGTCTCTTGGTTCCTCCTAATGGGAATCATCCCATGATTTCAAGGTGGACGTTCCTACTTATTTTCTTTTAACCATAATGTGTGTATTTTACTTGTATAATTATAAAAGAAAATGTGTAAGTAAACTTTTTATAAAATGTAAAGTGTAGTTTTTATTAAAAGTATACTTTGTAATGTCTTGGTATTTTGTAAAGTATTTGTTATTCTTGAGATACTTATGAGATGTGTATAAGTATATACATATGCCATAAAGTTTTAGATCTTTGTATAGAAAGGTAGGTATTTGTTGAAGCGTAGAAAAGGTTTTGGTGTTCCGGTAGCCCTAACTTTAACTTTTCGCAAACCGTGAAAATTTTACGTAACCACTAAAAAAAAATGAAAATATAAAAAGCTGATTATACTTCGTAAAAATAATATATGTTTGTTTGGCCGAAAACTTTAAATTCGTTAGGTGTCCGTTACGTTAATTGTTGATTTTTATTTACGCGATTTAATCTATAATATAATAGAATGCAAAGTAAACGCTACGAAAAAAATTTAGTAAAAGAATGACGTCGTACATGCACTAAAATACGGAATTTTTACAGTCTCCTCCGTTAGAAGAGCCTTGTCCCCAAGGCTCAGGTTGTAACACCTGAAAGGTAACGGTTTAAGAAAGCGATAGCAGAATTTCTTCCGGAATTGTGGTGATAAAGGAGGTGTAGGTTTTAAAGTGACTAATTCTTAGCATGACATGGTTTTTTCTATTGCATAGGTATCATCTATGCACCCAAATATACATAGGCGACTAAGGCTATGTATATTTGAGGGCAACGTTGCAATGCTCATTTTTCATCAAATAGTGTGGTGTATGAAATGGTATCAAATAGTTTTACAACGAAATGACATAGTCAATGAAGTGAACGTGAAGTAGCTCATAGGGTGACAATAAAATGATAGCAAAATGGTTTATGGGTTGACATCGAGATTGTTTGTAAAGTGATAGGTCACAACAAGTATCAAGAATATCCGAACAAATGCAGAAGTAGTCAAACGAAAAATGAACGATTAAAGGATTTTTTATTCAATCAACAAAATGAACGTAAAAAGTCGTGTTCTAAAGTAGGTGCTCCAAGGTGACACTATGAGGTGAACAAGTACTTGTCGTATTCCCATCAACTGGCAGACTCAAAAGGAAACGATGGAGTACAAACAACATAATGCGATTCAAAATCAATAAGAAAGTAATTCCAACTCAGAGTCGAATGTAAAGTAACTAGTAAGAATTTACAAAATATGCCGAATTTTTGATGATTCATAAAAAAGGAAGAAAGTAAAGTCGCGGAATGATCGAAGTTAATCGTAAGAGAATCAAGAAGAAATAGCCCAAAAGTATAAGTATTCTTATTTAATACCAGCATTTGCCTCAAGGGAGTAAAAATGAGAAATCCAGAAGTACAACAAAACGAAAATCAGAAGTGATCAATATTTATATAACTGACCGATATAAGGTAAATAGTAAGACTCATATGATAAACCGTAAGAGGACTAAAATCATAGGTCTATATTAAATACTCATTATCCATGTAATAGTAGTAGGGATGCAAAAGAGAGCTTATAAGTTACCTGGGAGCAAGCTGCCGGGATTATCGATAAAACTAGGAAAGACTCTATATTTTTGAAAAAACATGGGTCATCATCTAAGGTCAACTTAATGCTATCAGCAGAAACGAACATCTCTAACAGCAGAAACAACACTTAGTCGTTTTCAATTATTCCCAACAAAAAGTATCTTGGATATATAAACAGTTAAGAAAATTTACAAAACACAAAAGGAATTCCACCCCTAAAATCACCTCAGCTTTTATGGAAGACACGCAAACAATGGAAGTGCTTATGGACCCCACTAGCTTGTGCAAACAAGCTAGAGCTTGTTAGATAGGCTCTCCAAGAGCCTTTTTTTCCCTGTTTGTGCAAGGGGCTTGTAAGTCTTCTCTTTTTAAAATTTTAGCTTATTTTACTATTCACTTGCTTATTTTTGCTTATTAGTTGCTTATAACTGCTTATTGCTGCTTATTTCTGTTTGCTTATCTTATGTGCTTATATTTGTGTTCCTGCTGCTTATTATTGTCTTATCTCTATTGTTTGTTATCTGTGTTTAAAATTGTATGCTTGTTTCTTCAAAATCTAGCTTAAAATTGACTTAGAAAACCTAAAGGGGGGTTTGGGACAGTGGGTCAAACGGGTCAAAATAGGTTTAAAAACCTCTTGGGTCATTTAGTGGATTTTGACAAGCTCTTGTTAGTTGATTCAATCTGTTTTCAAAAGGTCTTAAAAGCTAGGAGTGAGTTTTTAAGTTTTTCTACTAGGTTTTCAAAACTGTGCTTCAAAAAGAATTTTTCATATAACTCATTTGATTAAGCTGTCTAAACCTGTTTTGAAGTGTTGAGTTGGATTTGTTTTTAATATTGCAATGCATTAGATTAGTAGGTTTAAGTTTGCATTGTTGTTTTTGCCTTTGGTCCAAATCTGTCAAAAAAAATATTGCTAAGGTTTTGAAAGTTTGATAAACAACTTTTTCATTTGCTTATTTTGGCTTATCCTGTAATTCAAATTGCTTTTTGATTATTGTTATGTGTTCTTTGATGTTTAAACTTGATTTGTTTGTTGGCCTTATTGCCATAAGGTTCTGACTGTGGGCTTATTTTTAAGCACAAAGTTGTTGATTTTCAAAACCCATGCCCTACACCTGGGCACTTTAGTACTTTTCCTTTGTCTTTTTTATTGCTTATCTTTGTTTCAAACCAAAATGTATTTGCTGAATCTAAAAGCCCATAAGCCAATCTTTCAAATGGTGTAAGTTTCAGGTCCATAAGGATCTGATTACTTACTTATTTTTAAGCTCAAAGTTTGGTTTTGTTAAAATGGTAAAAAATTTCTAAGTGTTGTGAATGAACAAATGGCTTTTTCATTAAGCTTTTTAATGGCTTATTTGTGTTTCAAAATGTTTTCTATTTGCTGATTATTAAAGCTTATTGTTCAATCTTTCAGCCCATATAGCCCTTATTCCCATAAGGATCCATCTTGGTGCTTATTTTAAAGCCCAAAAGTGGTCCTTTGGGTTGTTTGACTGCCAGTTTTTGGCTTAAGTGAAATTTGGCTTATTTATGCTTATCTGCTTATTGTCCTAGCTTAATTTAGGGTTAGTATAGCTTATTAGGTTAGTTTAAGTCAATGTTAGCTTATTTCCTTTAGAGTAGAGCTTATTTGAGCTTATTTGCTATTTAGCTTATAAATTTTAAGAGTTTTAGCCTTTTAAGTATTCTGCCTTCTTTAGCTTAATATAGTTGCTTATTTTTGATCATTTATGCTTATTAGGGGTAGTTAGGTATCTGTTATAGCTTATTTGTCATTTTCATTAGCTTATTTGATCATAAAAAGCTTAACAGATTGGCCATTTTAGCCTTTTAGTATATAAGCAAATTGTCACCCTTTAGAGCTTATTGCTGTGCTTATTTGTGAATTATAAAAATATAGTCTTTTCAAAAAGTGCTTAATTTTGAGTCTTCTAAAAAGTTGTAAAAAAACGGCATTTAAAAAGCATTAGGGAAGGTGGAAATCCTAAGTGAGCAAGGCTCGAACTCGGGACCTCAACACCCTCAACCCAACGCTTTACGCTCCCCACACTCAATCATTGTGCTACAATAGCTCATCCGGTATAGATTTGCAAAATCAATTACTTAGCACCTTTTTGAGCCCTTAATCTTTTAATAAGCCGTAGCTTGTTTAAGCTTATTATGGGCTTATTTGATAAGCTGGTATCACCAACTTATTTTTCTTAGAATCTTTGCATCATTTAGGACTTTTCTTGTTTTTTTAGTATTTTTCATTCTTATTTGTTATTTTTAATTATTTTTTGAAAGTTAAAATTTTAAAAAGTCATAAAAAATAGAAAAAGTTTTCAGAAAATTACAAAAAAATACTTTTTAGATTTAGAATAAATACTTTTAGGTTTACAAGCATTAAAATCATTTTTACCACTTTTAGATTTTTATTTTGATTTTTAGCTTCTAAAATTAATTTTAGAAAATAGAATTTTATTATAAAAAGTAGTTAAAAATAGTTTTCTGAGTTTTTATCATATTTTAGATTTTTCTAAGGTAGAATATCATTTTTTTTTTGAATTTTTAGGTATTAATTTGCTATTTTCTAGGATTTTAAATAGATTAAATTAGTTTTTAATTCATAAAAAATTATTAAAAAGCCAAAAAAATATAAATCTTTTTTAGAAAATTTTCTTTTGTCATTTTAGAAGTTTAGAAACTAAGGTTGCATTTTTAGGGCTCAATTTTGATATAGTTGCTAATTTAGCGCGTTTTTAGGATTCCCGTTTTGCATTTTTAGTTTAATTTTAGTGCCCTTAATTGTTTTTAGTTTAAATTGCCTTAATTTTCCCGTCGAATTAGAATCCCAATCAAAATTTTCCCATTCAAGCATCAATTCTCAAAACGATTTTTGACTTTCCATTGCATTCCTCATCGGGGAAACGACCCGGTAATCGTACTCCCGGATTACTATAATTGTTATTTTTTAATTCTTACCTTCCTATTTTTATATATTATATAAGTATTTTATATTTATATATTATATATCTTAAAAAGGGTATAGTCAATCTTGATCACCTTACCACTACTATTTCCACCTTGGTGACTCTCCCACTTTCGCTTCTTTCCTTCCAGAATTCTTTCATTTCTAGCTTGCGACTTCTGCTCCATCAACTTGTGAGCCATACGTACAGCTTCGCTCAAATTTGCAGGCTTAGAAGATGTCACTTCTCCCTTGATGTTATCCGTTAACCCTCAGATATAAGCATCAACCTTCACTCTTTCTGGTTCAACCATTCTTGGACACATCAATGCAAGCTCATTGAATCTTTGAGTATAGGCAACAATGGCATACTCCTTAACCTTCAAGTTCCACAATTCATTCTCCAGACGTTGGATTTCTTCTATCGGACAAAACTCTGCAGTCATCAATTGCTTCATTTTAGTCCAAGGCATTTGGTTCACATTCTCCAAACCCAATGTTGCAACCTTATAATTCCACCAAGTTAAAGCCGGACCTTCCAATGTAGCAGCATCAAACCTTACCTTCTTACCCTCTGCACATTCACTAATTCCAAAAACACTCTCAGTTTTCTCAAACCATCTTTGTAATTCAATAGCTCCTTCAATCCCACGAAAGACAGTAGGATTGCACTTCATAAACCCAGCAAAAGTGCACTCACAAACAGCAGGTGCAGTGTTTTGACCTCTCATTGGCCCAGATCCACTAGCATCATTCCTGACCTTTGCTTGCCTTTCATGCTCAACAGAAATAGCGGCATCGACACTTTCCTTAATTATTCTTTACATAGCAGCTTGAGTCATAGGTGAGACTTTGGAGGTATGATTTTGTTACATCACACAGAAAACAATCTGATAAGCATTCATAACATGGTACAATGACAAATCAATCACAACAACAGTCCACCACATCAAGTAGTAATCAAAAGATAGTCATTCATTCTTCATCACAAGAGAGTTAATACATAGTTTCATTGTTTCATAAAATGATACAGATCGTTACAACCAATAATACTAGTTCTACTAACTGAGGATTCAGTTTAGTGATTACACAACAAAAGAAACTACAAATGAAACTAGACTACTAAGATGATTTCTCTTCACGACTCTTTCGGCGATGAACTCTTCACATCTTCGATCGGAACATCAATATCTTCATTCGGTCTTTCTTCAAACACAAATCCCTTACGAATCATCTCTTGATAGAACTCATGAGTTCGAACTCTAGTCCAATAGAGATCTCTCTCAACTCGTTCATTCTGCATACGAAGGAATGTGTTGCTCAACTTCTTCAAGTTCCTTCTTTAATTTCTTACACTCAGCTTTCTCTTTAACATTACCGAGCTTCTCAACCAACCTTTTCATTGCAGCCGTTTCTTGATCCACGCTAGAACGCACTTCATTACCCAAGTCCAAAATTAACTTGCCATAAAACTTATCCTTTGCCTCACTATTCTTCTCGACCAATGCATACGCCGTCTCGCGACCACACAGTCGTCTCAAAAAATTAACCATTCGACCAAAAAGAGAGTCAATGTCCCATCTCATGAAGCCAGGTAGTAATCTATTACCATCCTCTCGAGGAATAGTGGCAGTAGACGATTCACCTACCTCATAGACACTAACAGGAACAGTCTCATACTCATGCTCAATTGGATTCTCAACCTCAATCTCATTATCAGGTTCAGACTCAGAAGCAGGCGGCTGAGGATTAAGTGTAACACCCCCAAAAATCACAACGCAGCGTAATACCACTTGGGGTGCTACTTCATAGTCCATACTCATAAGTTACAGAAAACGACCTCAAATGAGACGTTTAATAAAATTTCTCATTCGATATATTAAAATCAGAGTTTACAAAGGATCCCATTTATAATGCAATAGAAACATTTTGTTTAAAATGTTTGTCGAATGGTATACAAGTTATTAAGCCTTCAAAATCATATCCGCGCGACTCAAATGCTCCTAATGCTCCACTAGCAAATAATAACCTGAGAAAATACATGCTAAAACTTCAACAATAATGTTGGTGAATTTATAGGTTTAAGTAAAATCAGCATTGACATAATTCAAGAAATATTTCTGTAAGAAAAGAAGCGTTACAACATTTCAAAGTGTTATTTCCGAAATCCAAGTAGTGATTCAGTGAATCAAGAAGTATATAAAAGTGGACCACAAGACTTAAGTAATTCTGGACTAAGTACGTATTTCGAAGTCCAAAACAAGTAATGTAGACAAGAGAAACAAATTCACCAAGTCTAAGTATATATTATTGCACTAAGCTCATGACCCCGAAGCCTTAACTGTCTGTCTGCCCCAAATAAGGTAGGGTGTCTGCCAAAACAGCCTACAGTTCCTCTAAATGTTAAATGCACCATGATCAACTTGTGACCAGAAATTCCAGGTGGGGATTGTTAGTCCCGATAGATCTATCCACAACACTAGCGCTTACAATAGTGGTAATTGACGTTTCATGATATGGTAGGGACTTAGATGGTACTGTGGTAACCTAGGCAATAATATTCAAGCAACAATCTGGATAGCATACAGTTTAAAACACTTGTGTCCGTAGTAAAACAATCATGTTGTTCAAAATTCATGATTTCATATATAGGTATTCAACGATCTCAAATCATATAGTAAACAAATCAAGCTTTGGTAAAAATAGTCATGTAATTCTTATGTAGTAGAAATCAATAAGTTTACTTAGTAAAACGAGCACGTATTCTCACCCCAAAAATAGTTTATGAAAAACCATTGAAAGAGAAAAGGTGGGGCTATGAACTCACCTTAGAAGTGAAGTGAAGAATAAGTCGAGTGAATGAATGAAAACGCGTCACGGAAATATCCGAAAGTAACCTAAGTAGATATCGGTCGTATAAGTACTAAGTACCAACAACATATATAATTCTATATAGCTACATCACCATCTAATTGTGTTTGTGAAATAATGTTTAAATCGCATTTGATAAATAATAATCATGTATTTTAACTCGTATAATTGCGTAACTAGTTTAATCGCCTTTATAAAATAACATTTATAAAGTCTAGAACAAGTATAACTATTATTTAAGTGATTCCAAAATGTTTCACAAAAGTTTATAAAAAAAACGAACCAAGACTATTTATCTCAGGAAATAGTGCACAAGTTATAAAGTAGTATGTAACTTTCTCGTTTTAAGCCCGTTTCTTATGTCCATGCTTTCGTATTAAGACGGCGTATCAAAATATGACATTTTTTAATTTCATGTCCTTTGATGAACAGTGATTTTTACTATTCATATCAGTTATAAACTTATTTTATAGATTTAGTTATCGTAAAACCCGTAAATGGCGTATCTTATTCGTTATAGCTCCGTTTTTAGCGATTCTTTCAAGCACGTTCTCGTAATTAAAAGTTTTATCATATAAATGATGTTTTGCAAAATAAATGTCCCTGATGAACAGTAACTTTTTATAAAATGTATTTTATAAACCCGGTATTAACGTAAAACGTATATTTGTCGTATCTTTTTCGTTATAAATCGGTTTTTCGAGTTTCTTACCTTTTTGGAATCGTCATGAGACGTACTATTTTATAAAAATATCAAACCCACTATTTGGAAATCAAACCAAAACATTTCCTTATTAATGAATATTTGTTTATTTATATAACTTTGTTTTTATTTACTTTTCAACTTAATAAATAATCACTAGTGTTCCACAAGTCATTATACCATATGTCTTACATATTAGTATGTCTATTAGTCCATAGTTTGTCCAAGTGTCCAATATAATAAGTCCTTAACAATGCTTTTAAATCACAACTTTCTTAAGCGAACTTTTATCTACTAGTTTATACTTATACTTTTTATACTTAACCAAGAGTGTACAAGAGTTATACTTCTATTATAACATCATATTAGCATTCATATAACATGTACAAAAGTGTACAAATCCATAATCACAAGTAAAAATACATTTTTCATGTTTAAAAGTATCCTAATGGTGATGAGTTATATAAACATTATATATATACAAAAATCATAAATGTAAAGACATAAAGGGTTTTAGTTGACCTTCTTATGATGTATGATGATGAGAAATATAATCTAAAACCTTGTTTAGATTTTTAACCCAAGCTTGCAAGATTTGAAACCCTAATTAACCAAGATAACCCTAATTTTCCTTTTCCTTTGCTTAACTCTTGTAAAGGCTTAACCAAGCCTTAAATCTTTCTTGGTATGTCTTAGATATGATGTAGGAATATGAGTAAGTGTTGTAAATAAAATTTTGTATGGATTTGGTGGTGGTTTGATGTTGGCCGTGGGTTTTAGAGAGACAAAGGGAGTATATTGTGAAGTTTTTCTTTGCAAATGAGAAGTGTGTGAGTTTACTTGCTAGTGCAAGCCTTTTATAGTCCTAAGACTAGTCAAAGAAACACAATGAGAGAATTAAGGAGTCTTTGGTCAAGACTTGTGAAAGTCTTTAGGTTTTAATGATTTGGTTCCCTATAATAGAAATCATCTCATGAAATTTAGGGAATGAATTGGCTAGTTAATATCTTATTTGCAAAATGAAAGTATTACTTGCCTAGTATAAGTTGGTAACTTTAAACATATTGTATAATTTTGTAAAGTGTATGTATTGGTTTATTTATTTCATGGTAAATTCGGCTCGAGTGATGAATGTAGGTAAAGTTTTATAAAACTTTAAGTATTAGGAATAAACATAGGTATTTGTTGAAGCGTAGGTTAATTTTGGTGGTTCCGGTTATGCCTAAATGTATTAAATTGCGAAACGTAAACGTTTTACGCAAACAGTAAAAATAAAATATAAAAAGTTGATTATTACCTTCGTAAAAATAATATATTGCTTGTTTGACGAAAAATTTAATTCGTTTGGTGTCTGTTTACGTTGATTGTTGATTTTTTAGTTTACGCGATTTAACTTAACTAATAAAATTATAAGTAAACACGTACGAGAAAGAAGAAAAAAATAATTAGTGAAATATATGGCGTCGTAAATGACGTGAAAATACGGAATGTTACAGTCTCCTCCGGTTAGAAGAGCCTTGTCCTCAAGGCTCAGGTTGCAACACCTGAAGAAGGTACGAGTTCAGTGAAAAGATGCGGATATTTCTTCCAGAATTGTGTTGAGGAAGAGGTGTAGGTTTTAAGGTGACTACTCTCAGCATGACATGGTCTTTTCCTAATGCATAGGTAATCAGTCTATGCACCAAATATACATAGGTGATTAGGCTATGTATATTTGAGGGCCAACGATACAATGCTCATTTTCGTCAAAATAGTATAATGTATGAAATGTATCCAATAGTTTTATAACGAAATGAAATGGTCAATAAAGTAAACGTGAAGCAGCTCATAGGGTGACAACAAAATGGTTTATAGGTTGACATTGAGCTTGTTTGTAAAGCGATAGGTCATAACAAGTATAAAGCATATCCGAACAAACGCAGAAGTAGTCAAAGAAAATGAACGTAAAGAGTCGTGTTTTAAAGGTAGGTGCTCCAAGGTGACACGTATAAGGTGACAAGTTAATTGTCATACTCCCATAAACTGGAAGACTTTAAAACGATGGATTACGAAACAACATATGCGATTCAAAATCATAAGAAGAGTGTTACAACTTGGAGTCGAATAGTAAAGTAACTAGTGGAATTTACAAAATATGCCGAATTTTCGATATCATCAAAAGGGAATAAAGTAAAGTCGTGTAAATGATCGAAGTTAATCGTAAGAGATCAAGAAGAAATTAGCCCATATGTATAGGTATCCTTATGTAATACCAGTATCAACGCTCAAAGGAGTAAATGAGAAATCAGGAAGTACGCGAAAATCAGAGTGATCAATATTTATATAACAGACAGATATAAGGTAAATAGTGAGACGTCATAAGATAAACGTAAGAGAGCGAAATCATAAGCAAGTATCAAATATTCGTTACCATATAATAGTAGTAGAGATGCAAAAGAGAGCTTATAAGGAATTAGGGAGCATGCGCGCGCGGATATCAGACAATGGTGAAAGATTCTTAAAAGTTTTTGAAAAACGGTTATAGTTTAGGTTTTGAAAACGACCTAGCTCTCTATAACCAGTAGCTCTGATACCAATCTGTAACACCCCCAAAAATCACAACGTAACGGAATACCACTTGGGGTGCTACTTCATAGTCCATACTCACAAGTTACAGAAAACGATCTCAAAAGAGACGTTTAATAAAATTTCTCATTCGATATATTAAAATCAGACTTTACAAAGGATCCCATTTATAATGCAATAGAAACATTTTGTTTAAAACGTTTTGTCGAATGGTATACAAGTTATTAAGCCTTCAAAAATATATCCGCGCGACTCAAATGCTCCTAATGCTCCACTAGCAAATAATAACCTGAGAAAATACATGCTAAAACGTCAACAATAATGTTGGTGAATTCATAGGTTTAAGTAAAATCAGAATTGACATAATTGAAGAAATATTTCCGTAAGAAAAGAAGCGTTACAGCATTTCAAAGTGTTATTTTCGAAATCCAAGTAGTGATTTAGTAAATCAAGAAGTATTTAAAAGTGGACCACAAGACTTAAGTAATGGTGGACTAAGTACGTATTCCGAAGTCCAAAACTATTAATGTAGACAAGAGAAACAAATTCACTAAGTCTAAGTATATATTATTGCACTAAGCTCATGACCCCGAAGCCTTAACTGTCTGTCTGCCTCAAATAGGTAGGGTGTCTGCCAAAACACCACATTTCCCTCTAAATGTTAAATTGCAACCATGATCAACTTGTGACCATAAATTCCAGGTGGGGATTGTTAGTCCCGATAGATCTATCCACAGCACTAGCGCTTACAATAGTGGTAATTGACGGTTCATGATATGGTAGGGACTTAGATGGAACTGTGGTAACCTAGGTAATTTAATCTTCGATGCAACATCTGATAGCAACAGTTTAAAAACACTTGCTGGTTCCGTAGTAAAACAATCATGTTTGTTCAAAATATACGATTCAAAACATATAGGTATTCAACGATCTCAAATCATATAGTTAACCAAATCAAAGCTTTGGTAAAATAGTCATGTAATGCTTATGTAGTAGAAATCAATAAGTTTACTTAGTAAAACGAGCACGGCAACCTAATCCAATATAGGTCGTATAAGTACTAAACACTTTGATTATTTATAGGTCGTATAGCTCATCATACTATCGTTCGGGCTATCATAATTAAGAGGTCATGTAGTGACGTATGAGGAGCTAGGACACTTTAAATCGTAAATCCAACAACTCGTCGATACGCCACCCCGAAGAGGCCTCATTATGAAACTCCCTAGTAATATAGTACTTTGATTAACTAATACCACATATAATTCTATATAGCTACATCACCATCTAATCGTTTTAGTGAAATCATATTTATAAAGTAAAAACGTTTATAAGTATACTTTAGTAAAACTGGCGTAACTTTCTCGTTTTAAGTCCGTTTCTTTCGTTTCTTACGTCCACGCCTTCGTATTAAGACGAGTTATCAAAATATAACATTTTCAAAATCTGAGTTTTCTGATGAATAGTGATTTTTACTGTTCATAACAGTTATATATTTATTTTTATAGATTTAGTTATCGTAAATCTCGTAAATGTCGTAACTTATTCGTTTTAACTCCGTTTTTAGCGATTCTTTCGAGCACGTCTTCGTATTTAAAAGTTTTATCGATTTATTGATGTTTTAAAAGTATAAGTTTCTGTGGTGAATAGTAACTTTTATAAAAATAGTTTTATAAAAGTATATATTTAACGTAAACTTGAAATCGTCGTATCTTTTTCGTTATAAATCGGTTTTTCGAGTTTCTTATCATTTTGGAATCGTCATGAGGCGTACTATCTTTTTAAAACATGGTAGGGCTGTTACCAAGGTCGAACCAAAACAGCCCCTTTATAATACTTATACATATCCATTTTTATAACTTGTTTTATATACCTTTTAACTTAATAATTTACCACAAGTTTTCCAAGACTTATTATATACTTGTCTTACATATAATAGAGTCCAAGATCCATATTGTGTCCATGAGTTCCAAAGTATCAAGTCCTTAACAAGGCTTAAAAACCTTAAACTTTCTTAAGTAACTTTAAATTACAAGTTTATACATATACATGTTTACACTTAACCAACATGTTACAATACTTATATATCCATTATTTCATGATATTATCAACCTCATAACATATGTAAAAATGTTCAAAACCATGATCACAAGTAGAAATATGTTTTACATGTTTAAAAGTATCCTAAATGGTGATATTGCTAAATAGAACATATAAACACATAAAATGATAACTGTAAAGACATAAAGGGTTTTAGATAACCTTATGGTGATGTATGATGATGACCAACACAATCTAAGCCCTTGTTTAGATTACAAACCCTAGCTTGCAACACTTGAAAACCCTAATTTCCAAGTAAACCCTAATTTTCCTTTTTCTTTGCTTAACTCTTGTAAAGGCTTAACCAAGCCTTAAATCTTTCTTGGTAGGTCTTAGATATGATGTAGGAATATGAGTAAGTGTTGTAAATAAAATTTTGTATGGATTTGGGGGTGGTTTGATGTTGGCCGTGGGTTTTAGAGAGACAAAAGGAGTATATGGTGAAGTTTTTCTTTGTAAATGAGAAGTGTGTGAGTTTACTTGCTAGTGCAAGCCTTTTATAGTCCTAAGACTAGTCAAAGAAACACAATGAGAGAATTAAGGAGTCTTTGGTCAAGACTTGTGAAAGTCTTTAGGTTTTAATGACTTGGTTCCCTAAAATAGAAATCATCTCATGAAATTTAGGGAATGAATCGACTAGCTAATATCTTATTTGCAAAATGAAAGTATTACTTGCCTAGTATAAGTTGGTAACTTTAAACATATTTTATAATTTTGTAAAGTGTATGTATTGGTTTATTTAATTCATGGTAAATTCGGCTCGAGTGATGAATGTAGGTAAAGTTTTATAAAACTTTGAGTATTAGGAATAAACATAGGTATTTGTTGAAGCGTAGATTAATTTTGGTGGTTCCGGTTATGCCTAAATGTATTAAATTGAGAAACATAAACGTTTTACGCAACCAGTAAAAATAAAATATAAAAGGTTGATTATTACCTTCGTAAAAATACTATATTGCCTGTTTGACAAAAACTTTAATTCGTTTGGTGTCCGTTTACGTTGATTGTTGATTTTTTAGTTTACACGATTTAACTTAACTAATAAAATTATAAGTAAACACGTACGAGAAAGAAGAAAAAAAATAATTAGTGAAATATATGACGTCGTAAATGACCTGAAAATGCGGAATGTTACATTAAGGGAATCCACCTCTTCGTAAGGATATGTCAACTCCGGCTCATTCTCATCTTCCTCAATGTCGATTTCCATATCATCTTCATCTTTTTAAGGATCTTATTCTTCCTCAAATTCGTCTTCTTTCGGGTCCTCGTCTTCATCTTCTAAGACAGGCTCAAGAACAACAGAAACATCGTTGTGTTGATTCGGCTCAACAACGGGCACCTCATCATCATGATTCAATTTTGCCACGATAATCTAGAAAATATTATATAATAATTACTTAATAGTGTATCACTTCATATTATCGTTCAATAGCGTTCCAACAATAATACTATTATCAAAATAACAGTTCGCATACAAGCGCAACAATCAAAAATTAACATATGGCATATACTGCTAATTGCTTAGTAATTGCGCAGTTCCAAACACCCCATAAGATTTGTTACAAGGAAAGTCTAACAGCCGGTATGTCAAAAGTCACACTTTAAACGGCTATGAATGCTTCAGGTAGCCCATAAGCTGTTGTCATAACGCTATAAGAAGATATTTAACCCGAAATGGTTGTATCATCCTTTTGGTGAGCAGGATGAAGGAGAGTATCCGCTCATAGAACCATTGCTTTTGTATGGTCATGGAAGAGATGGAACTGGAGGACTGTCCAGTGGTCTAATAGGTGGAACACTACACCTTACTGATTATGCAAATGTGACGCTTTAAGAGGTGTTTGGCTATGGCTGCTATAGAGGTAACGTTAAGAGGTGACTATACCATCATGTTATCATTAATCACCGTACATGTATTTTCCACATGCATGTAGTAAAAAATAAACACCTACATGTATTTTATAGTCTAAACACTGTAAATGCTCCACCGTTCCCTGCGGTGGGGATTATGGAGGTTCACATGACGTTGCTAATAGAGCAAAAGTCACGCTTCATGAAAAACTTGAGGGACTCTACATATGTAAAGCTGATAGTGTTTTTTTATAATTCTAATTTATATTTATGCTTTTTTATGTTAAAAAGAACAGCTATCAGTTCGCAAAAAGCGTACGACATAAAGAACAGTGTGGACACACACAAAATCATGCCAAATTCTAATTTTGTAATACCTCTTTATGCTTTAAAACATGACACGGTTACCAGTTTTCTTTCCAACATAACTTCTTCCCCCCCTTCTTCTGTTTGCCTTATATATTTCCCTACTAATTTGAATTTATTTCCTTTATGCAATGATAATACCTAAGCATGTATATGTTTCTGAGTACAGGGCACTAAATATTTTTCTGAAATTATGCATTGTGTCTACGGTAAAATATTACAGGAAGTGGCAGAGAGGTCGACCATGTGTGGTCAAATTTTGTTTGCTCGGATTTTGCAGTAGTAGTAGTAGTATCATACTTAACGGTTACGTATTCATGTCAGACATTCTATGCAGTTTGCTTAGGATCCCGCCTTCTAACGATGTCATTCCACAATCTCCTATGCATACAAAGAGTCTTGCTAATCTCAAACATTAGGTAACCACCTGTTCGTTTGCTTGACTTAAAAAAATTCAACACAAACTCTGTATTTACAATAACTAAAGTATGTGTATTCATATTAGTGTGTTAAATATACCACATGAATATAACTTTTCTGAAATGAAACCCGTGGTTTAAGTTTAAACTGTTATTGTAGTTATGAAATGAGACGAATGGAATAAAAGTCAATCTGTGAGTGAAGTTTTATGTGAGGAACGTGTGAAAAGTAGGAAGAATTTAAGAAGGATTCTCATGTTTCATAGGCATAGCATAGTTTACTTCCAGTGTGTATTTAAGATCTGCACTAACTGTTTGAGTCGGTCCATAGTTTAAGCATATTAAGAAATGATAAAGCATTGTTATTACGATGCATATTATGTGGGAACTTGCCGTGTTAATGAATAGCCTTGGGCCCTTGAACAGATTCTGCAGAGACTTGAAACCAGTCAAAGAGACTCAACCATATTGCCTTCTGAAATGTCCATTTATTTTGCAGGTTTTTCGCAACGTGTATATTTATTTGTAGGTCTGACTAAATGGGTGGGTCGGCGTGGTTGAGAGACGGGTAATACTGGGTTAAGATCAGAACGCATAACTTGCGAAGCTTACATAACGAATGATACATCATTGGTGCATAGCGAAGAATGGAGCATCACAAGCAGCACTTCAATCGGCTCTTCATTATGTGTAACATGTGGATTGGTCCTTTTACTTTCTTTTTCTTATTTTTTTTTTTTCTTTTTTTTTTTCTTTTTTTTCCTTTTTTTCTTCTTTTGTTCTTGCTTTTCTTTTTCCCTCCTTTCTTTTTTCTCTTTTTTTTTTTCTCTTTACTTTCCTTCTTTGATGCTGATATGACCTTATCATCCATTGAGTGGAGCAGAAAATGCACTTAAAGCACAGTTATAGAGGCACAATTTCTTAATTTGTGTTTCATGTAGATTTTCTATACATCATAGTCGTAAGAATTATCTTTCTAATTCAACATTGTATCTAAAAAAAGTATACATTGTACACGGATACCAGTATTTGAGTTTATATAGCATTTTAACATAGCGTGAAATGCTAACACGATACCAGAAAGTAATGACACAAGAAACTAAAATACCAGAAAGTAATAGTACCAAAACTTACCGTATCTTTACTTTCTGATAAGTATAAAGTCTGATTAAAGGTATCTTCAGACAAAAAAAGGTTAAGAGGAAATTCTGCAACAACCCAGGCTGAAGAAACACAAGCTGCGAAAACACATACTTAGTTCGCGTTGATCTTAGATCTATCATCGGGAGTATATGCCGTCTACTAATTCCGGCTGATTAGAGGAAAGTGATGTGCACGTGCCATCAGAATCTGAGAGACATTAGCAGACGCTGAACCGCTCTTGAAGATATTCCACAGCTCTTAATAGATATTCAAAGTGGAAAGTCTATAACATTTGTCCTTTTGATATGGGTTGTGGCTTAACATTATGAGGTGTTTATAGCAATAAGAATGATACCAGCAATCCAAAAATATGTATATTGGTTATTTTCTTCATGTCAACAAGATTCACAACCCTATACAATAAAAATAGCACATCAGTTAGCTTTGGATTATATTGTAGAATCTGCTCTCTCTAATATCTTCATATCTTCTCTAATATCTTCTTCTAGCTTGAAAAACTATTTAAGGGGGTGTTTGGGATTGTTTATTTCCGAAAGATACTTATTTTGTTGCTATGGGTTTACATGAAAACTACCTTGCGTTGGTGCCTATAAAAGGGTCTGATTTAACATACTTACACCTCCCCAACTTACAAAAAACGGATGCCATCAACAATTAGATACAACCCGTGTGCATCGCACGGGTCTGCATGCCTCGTGTCATATATATTATACAGTCCAAGATCCATAATTTGTCCATTAGTCCAAGATCACAAGTTCATAACTTCACATAGAATCATAACTTTCCTTAATTAACTTTTAATCACTAGTTTATACTTAAACATTTTCCACTTAAACTAACATGTTAACATACTTATAATCTCATTATTCCATGATATTACCAATCAAATATCATATGAAAAGGTGTACAAAATCATAATCACAAGTAAGTTATCCATTTAACATGTTTAAAACCTAATGGTGATTTTGTTATATAGAACATCGTAAACACTAAAAATGAAAAAGTAAAGACATAAAGGTTTATAGATAAACTTATAGTTATAAATGATGATGAGAAATATAATCTAAACCCTTATTTAGATTTTTAAACCAAGCTTGCAGATTAGAAACTTTAATTTCCCAAGAAACCCTAATTTCACTTTCTTTGCTTCAACACTTGAAAATACTTAACCTAACCTTCAAACCATCTTAGTAGGTCTTAGATATAATGTAGTAATGTTGTATAAGTGGTAGAAAAATTTGTATGGTTTGTGTGGGATGGGCTTTTTGAGCCGTGGGTTATTAAGCACCAAAGGGAGAGGATTTGTTGATTTTTCTTAAGTGTTATAAGAGTGTGTATGTTATCACTTGTATGCATGAGACATATATACATACAAAGGTAGTCAAAGATGGAAATCAAAGACCAAGACTAGTCTTTGGAACAAAAATGAGGGTCTTAAGGAAGACTAGTGGTCAAACCACTAGTCTTTGGTCCCTTGGTCCCCTAATGAGAGGGTGTTATCCCATGATAATGAGGAGGAATGTTTAGCTAGTTATTAATAAAGGAAAAATGAAAGTATATATTGATAATGTATAAGTTGTAGTTTGTAAATAAAATGTATACTTTGTAAAATGTATGTATTTGTCTATTTATTTCGTGTAAGGTTCGGCTCAAGTGATGAATGTAGGTAAAGTTTTATAAAACTTTGAGTATTAGGAATAAACATAGGTATTTAGCGTAGAAAAGTTTTGGTGCTTCCGGGTATGCCTAAATGTATTTTATTGCGAAACATAAACAATTTACGTTACCAATAAAAATAAAATATAAAAAGTTGATTATTACTTTCGTAAAAATAATATATTGCTCGCTTGACAAAAACTTTTCGTTTGGTGTCCGTTTACGTTGATTGGTGATTCTTAAATTACGCGATTTAACTTAACTATTAAAATTAAAAGCGAACGCGTACGAGAAAAAAAAATTAGTGAAATATATGACGTCGTAAATGACCTGAAAATACGGAATGTTACAGTCTCCTCCGGTTAGAAGAGCCTTGTCCTCAAGGCTCAAGTTGCGGCACTTGAGGAAAGTACGGGTTCGGAGAAAAGATTCGGATATTTCTTCCGGAATTGGTCTTCACGGTTCCCACAGTTACCTCAGCTCCTTGCCGAGAGTTCCAACGAACTTTGACTAATGGAATTCTTATTCGCTTTAGCTTTTTCACATCTCGTTCTACGATCTCAATAGGTTCTTCAACAAAACTTATTTTCATCAATCTTGATCTCATCCAAAGGCACCTGAACATCTGGCTCAGCCAAGCATTTCTTGAGGTTCGACACATGAAACGTGTGTTACACAACTCAGTCCTGGGGTAACTTCAGCCGAATAAGCCACCGGGTCCAACACATTCACGTTTTCAAAATGGTCCCACATATCGTGGTGCTAGCTTTCCTTTCTTACCAAATCGTACCACTCCCTTCCATGGAGATACCTTAAGTAACACTCGGTCTCCAACTTGGAATTCAAGAGGTTTACGCCTCTTATTAGCATAGCTTTTTTTGGCGGGACTCCTGCGTCTTCAATATTTCCTTAATTTGAACAATCTTTTCAGTTCGTTTCTTGCACAAATTTCTGGTTCAATAAGTGACTTTCTCAACTGATTCCATATCACGGGGGATCTAATTTCCGCCCGTTCTGAGCCTCGAATGTGCGCCTTTAATGCGTGTGTGGTAACTGTTATTATAGAAAAACTCAATCAATGGAAGATGAGTATCCCAACTGCCACCAAAATCCATAACACAAGCTCGTAGCATATCCTCCAGCGTCTGAATAGTACGCTCACTCTGACCATCGGTTTGAGGGTGGTAAGCCGTACTCATGTCTAGTCTCGACCCAATGCTTCTTGAAAAGCTTGCCATAAGTGTGACGTGAATCGACCATCACGGTCTGAAATGATTGATACTGGCACACCTTGTCTTGCTGCAATCTCGTTGACATAAATCTTTGCCAGCTTCTCTGTTTTGTAGTCCTCGCGAATAGGTAGGAAGTGAGCTGACTTGGTCAGTCTATTCACAATGACTTAAATCGTATCATACCCACTACTGCTTTTAGGTAACTTTGTGATAAAGTCCATTGTTAACTTTTCCCATTTCTACTCAGGAATTTCTGGTTGCTGAAGAAATCCTGAGGGTTTTTGATGTTCGACTTTAATCTTAGAGCATGTAAGACATCT
Organism: Tanacetum coccineum; assembly: GCA_026074375.1. Lineage (NCBI taxonomy): Eukaryota > Viridiplantae > Streptophyta > Magnoliopsida > Asterales > Asteraceae > Tanacetum > Tanacetum coccineum. The sequence continues at coordinate 19,317 of BQNB010006641.1, read as the reverse complement.
GCTAACGAACTCAGCAATGTCTCTCTTCATACCAGACCACCAATACAAGTCTCTCAGATCATAATACATCTTATCTGCATCCGGATGTACTGAAAATCTAGATGTATGAGCTTTATCCATGATCAATTTCCTTACATCACCAACTGATGGAATCCAGATATGATCAAAGAAGTAAATTTCACCATCATCTCGTTGCTCAAAGTGTCTTTCTAATCTTCTTAGCCATTCAGCTGAGGCTTTGAGATCCTTGGAAGCTTCGCTCTGCGCTTCTAAAATCTTAGTCTTAAGTCCAGAATGAATAGTAATACTCATAGCACGTACTCGTCTTGGCTTGAGTCTTTCTTTTCTGCTCAAGGCATCTGCCACCACGTTCGCCTTGCCCGGGTGGTATTTGATCTCACACTCGTAGTCACTGAGTAGCTCGATTCCACCGCCTTTGGCGCATATTTAAATCTTTCTGGTCAAATATGTACTGGAGACTCTTGTAGTCAGTGTAGATAACACTTTTCTTCCCCATATATGATAATGTCTCCAGATTTTAAGAGCGAACACCACCGCACCCAATTCCAGGTCATGGGTGGTATAATTTTTCTCATGCTTCTTCAACTGTCTTGACGCATATGCTATCACTTTGCCTTGCTGCATCAGCACGCTCCCAAAACCTTGTTTTGATGCATCACAATAGACCACAAAGTCGTCGGGTCCATCGGGGAGTGCTAACACATGAGCATTGCATAGTTTCTCCTTCAGAATTTGGAAAGCTTCATCTTGCTTATCGCCCCACACATAAGCCTTATTCTTTTGAGTCAACAGGGTGAGAGGCTTGGCGATCTTGGAGAATTCTCTCAAAACTCTCCGGTAGTACCCGCTATCCTTAAAATGAATGAATTTTAATTGACGATTAAGGAGTTCTTCCACGTCGTGACGACGCATCCTTGCTAGGGGATCACGTGTGATACCGTCACGGTGGGACCTCTGTCCTAGAATGACTCTTTGTTCAACATAATTCACACTTAAAAATTTGGCGTAATAAACTTCTCCTTCTCGAGTAAGACTAAAATCTTCTTCAGTGGACTTCATGTTCTTCTTCTGACCGTTGAGTAGATTAAGTGTCGTCAATGAACACAATACGAATTTGTCCAAATACAGCTTGCAGACGCGGTTCATTAAGTCCATGAATATTGCTGGTGCGTTCGTCAGCCCAAATGGCATGACTGTGAACTCAAAGTGCCCGTATCGAGTTCTAAACGCGGTCTTCGGTATATCTTCCTCTCGAACTCTCAACTGATGATATCCCGAGCGAAGATCTATCTTCGAGAAACAACACGCACCTTGTAATTGGTCAAACAAGTCATCAATTCTGGGGAGAGGGTAACGGTTCTTTATAGTCAACTTGTTTAGTTCCCTGTAGTCAATACACATTCTTATCGAACTGTCTTTCTTCCTGACAAAGAGCACGGGTTCTCCATGGTGAGTGACTTGGTCGAATAAAAAACCCCTTCTCTTCTTTTTTTTTTTTTTTTCATTGAAGTTCTTTAAGTGGTTTGACAATTCTAAAATTTATAAAGGCGGCTAACCGTATAGAGATCTAACAACTGGCGATACGCGGGAATCTGATCAATGCAGTAAATTCTTATCTCTCTCGCACAAGAGGTAAAACCTTAACAGATCATCTGAGAAAAACCTCTGGGAAGTCTCGGACAACACGTATGTCATCAAGATTTTTCTCACTAGCCTTGATACATGCAAGTGAACAAAGATCCTTTTCAAGCCTCTCGCCTTGAACTTCAAGAATCTTGCCATTCGAAAGAGGAATACGGATAACCTTCTCATAATAATCGATGAGAGCTCGGTGGTATGCCAACCAATCCATTCCAATGATAACATCAAAACTACCTAGCCGGTTGGTAACAAGTCTATTTTGAACACGTGATTACAACAAGGGGGGGTCTAAGGGGCACTACGTTTAAAATGGTATTGGTGCTAACAACTTTTCCGTCTGCTAATTCAATTTAATAATAGTATTTAAAGTGGCTGGGGCAATATCAATAAAATGTGTAAACGCAGAAGATACAAAACTCTTCTCAGTACCCGAATCAAAGAGAATACAAGCGTAGTGATCATTAAGAGAAGAAACGTACCCGTGACCACATTCGAATTTTGCTGTGGATTTTCAATCACCACGTACGCTCTCCCACGAGCTCCATCATTCTGCTGGTTCCCTGCTTTCGGACACTCGTCCTTGAAATGTCCTTTCTCACCACACGCGAAACATGTCACATTCTGCAGGAAGTCATTACCTGCACCCTGAAGCCTAACTCTACAATCCTTCTCCATGTGGACCTAATCTTTGACATCTTGGCACTTTTCGAGGACACGGGCATGATGATGTAAGTTGTACCGGTTGCATTTTTGGTAATTTTCCAGCATAATCTTTCTCCAGCTGGGGCTGCGCATATGCCTGAATTTTCTTGTTCTCTGTTTTGTGTTGGTTGATGATTGTTGTTTCGGTTGCGGTTATTGTTGTTGTTGTGGTTATTGTTGTTGGTGTTTCTTTGGTGGTCTTCCCATTTCCTCTTATTGCTTTCACCAATTCTAGCAGCCCTACCCTGAACTGATTGCTCGACCAGTTCATGGGCTAATGATGGCTTTCATGCCCAGAGTTGCAGGCTTTGAAGAGTGGTATTTTTTTGATTCTTTCAGGAAAAACCTTACGAACATAACCTTTCAAGTCTTTTCTTTTCGGTAGGCACCCAATTCATCGACAACCATCAAGGGCCATGTTCGTGGAAACGATTATTGTAAGCTTCAATATCATCTCCTTTCAGAGTCAGAGTCCAAAGCTCTTGTTCCATCCTTTAGATTTCAGTTGCTGGGCAGTATTCAGTGGTCATCATAGCTTTTCACGTGGCTCCAGGGGTTTTTGATTAGCATTAGAAGTCCCAAAGTCTGAACATTTTTTCCAAAGGTTAAGAGCACGACCCTCGACACGTGACATTGCAACCCACTTCACTTTGTCAATCTTCTGCACATTTGCAAATTTTAAAACACTTGTCCATCTTTTCGAAACCAATGTTTCAGTCCGACTACACCTTCATCCCTTGAATGAGTGAGCTTGCCCATTCATAAGGTCTTATACTCGAGAATCCATGCATCTCTGGTACATCAGTTCCTCCAGTATTTGTTGATCCGGATCCCACCAGCATTGTTTGAGTCAATCTCTAGTCTTTTCATATTTTTAATGGCTTGGCCACCGCTTTTCCACTATCTTCCTAACAGATTTCTTCTTAAATCTCCTGGGCGCATGATTCTGGCAACACAAGTACACAATTCGTTGAGAATTTGTAAAGGTATACAGAGTCATGACACATGGTAAATAATGGAGAATGATATAAATAATCATAAATTAATCAGGATAGTCCGATATTCTATATAATTGATTGATAGAAATAGATATGATATGTCAAAAGATAGACGTAAGAGATCGAATTTAAACCAAATATTATATATTAGGATTACATATAATGATATAATGACAATTTCATTATTTTTTTCAAATTTTTTTAGGAAAAAGTAAGTAAGTCTAGGGAATAGCGCGCGTGGATATCAGTAGGATGAAGGAATTGTATTTAAAAATGAAAGAAAGATATACTTTAACTTTGTGGGTTATAGATAGGGTTTTGAAATGAACCAGGGTCCTATACCTTGGCTCTGGTACCGCTGTAACACCCCAAATCGGCTATGCAGCGGATAATGGTAACAATGGGGTCTAGTCAAACGCTACAACAATCAATGAGATTGTAATGACCTTAAATGGACATTTTAAGATAAGATTTCATTTCGGGATGCCATAGCAATATATCAGAGTTCATACATTAGGTCCCATAAGTTTTAAAAGTCATAAACATTCTTAATTAAACAAAAGCTTCATAATACCCAAAAGATGACTTAAGTTTTTAAAGATAATAAAAGTTGCATTGAATATAGATAAAACACAGAATCCGTCTTCATTGATATCCGCCACGGCTCCCCTCCAATCTTCATACCCTAGGACCTGAAATTACATGCTAAAAGTCAACACAAAGGTTGAGTGAAATCATAGGTTTATCGGTAAAAAGGGTGGACCACAAGATCGAAGTAATAGTAGACTCTGAAACACATTCAGTAGTCCAAAACGTTTATTATTGCACTAAGCTCATGACCCCGAAGCCTTAACTAGATTTGTGCCCCAATCAGAATATAGGATGCTTGCCAACAACCTAACACCTCTCAATGTTAAATGCACCTTGATCAAACTAGTGACCCAAGGAAAGGTGGGGCAATTGGTCGAGTACGATAGATCTATCCATAACACTCGCGCTTACTACAATAGCAATTAACGGTTCATGATAAATAGGGACTTCATGGCAATACGGTACTTAGGCATTAATAATCAGGCAATAATCTGGATAGCATACACTTTGTAAACACTTTGAAAACACTTAGAAAAACACTTGTGTCCAATAGTAAAACAAGCAATGTAATTCACCCCGTAGATTTTGTAAAACAATCACGTAGTAAAAAGGGGGCTATGAACTCACCTCGAGTGAATGGTAATCAACAAGTATTCACAATAGAAAAATGCATCACGAAGGAATCCGAAGGCAACCTAATCCAATATAGGTATAGTTCGGGCTATCATAATTAAGAGGTCGTGTAGTGACGTATGAGGAGCTAGGACACTTTAAATCGTAAATCCAACAACTCGTCGATACGCCACCCCGAAGAGGCCTCATTATGAAACTCCCTAGTAATATAGTACTTTGATTAACTAATACCACATATAATTATATATAGCTACATCACCATCTAATCGTTTTAGTGAAATCATATTTATAAAGTAAAAACGTTTATAAGTATACTTTAGTAAAACTGGCGTAACTTTCTCGTTTTTAGTCCGTTTCTTACGTCCACGCCTTCGTATTAAGACGAGTTATCAAAATACATTTTCTAAATTTGAGTTCTTTCTTGATGATAGTGATTTTACTGTTCATAACAATTATATATTGATTTTTTATAGATTTAGTTATCGTAAATCTAGGTATATGTAGCGATTTCTTTCGATCACATTCTCGAAATTAAAAGTTAGATCATATAAATGATGATTTAAAAAAAATATAATTTTCCTGTGACTAATAAGTAACTTTTATAAAAAATAGTTTTATAAAGTATTTATCGTCGAAAAATCGTAACTAGCGTATCTTCTTCGTTATAAATCGGTTTTTCGAGTTTCTTATCATTTTGGAATCGTCATGAGGCGTAGTATTTAATAACAATGAAACCCCTACTGTTTGGATTTCGAATCCAAACAGCCCCTTTTGTATCTTTTATATAATTAATTGTATACTTGTTTTATATATACTTTTCAACAATTTAAAATACCACAATTCCTTTATATTCTTATTTATTATGTCATATATATTTTATTGTCCAAGATCCTTATTTGTCCATTAGTCTAAGATTAACAAGTTCTAACTTTCACTCTAAATCATAAACGCATTTACTAATTAACTTGTAATCACTAGTTTATACTTAAACATTTTCTACTTAAACCAACATGTTAACATACTTATAATCTCATTATTCCATGATATTACCAATCACATATCATATGAAAAAGTGTACAAAATCATAATCATCAAGTAAGTTATCCATTTAACATGTTTAAAACCCTAGATGGTGATTTAGTTATATAGAACATGTAAACTCCTAAAAATGATAAAAGTATAAGCCATAAAGGTTTATAGAGAACCTTATATGATGAATGATGATGAGAAATTAATTCTAAAACCCTTGTTAGATTTTTAAACAAAGCTAGAGCAAGATTAGAAACTTAATTTCCTAAGAAACCTAATTTCACTTCTTTGCTTCAAACACTTGCAATAGACTTAACCTACCTTCAACCATCTAGGTTAGGTCTTAGATATGATGTAGTAATGCTTGTATAAGTGGTAGAAAAATTTGTATGGTTTGTGTGGATGGCTTGTTGATGCACACCCCCCCCCCAGCCCCCTAGTGGTCTATTCAGCACCACAAGGTGAGAAGATTTGTTTGACTTTTTCTTAAAGTGTTATAAGGTGTGTTATGTTATCTTGTATGCTGAGGACATATATCCATACAACGGTATCAAACGTGGAAATCAAGAACCAAGACTAGTCTTGGAACACAAATGAGGGTCTTAAGGGAGGACTAGTTGGTAATCCACTAGTCTTTGGTCCTTGTCCCTAATGAGAGGGTGTATCCCATGAAAATGAAGAGCGAATGTTTAGCTAGTTTTTAATAAAAGGAGGATAATGGAAAGTAATATAGAAAATGTTATAAGTTGGTAGTTTGTAATAATAATATATACTTTGTAAAAAGTATGTATGTGTCTATTTATTCGTGGTAAGGTTCGGCTCAAGTGATGAATGTAGGTAAAGTTTTATAAAAATTTTTGGGTATTAGTATATCATAGGTATTCGTTGAAGCTAGAAAGTTTTGGTGCTTCGGTTTATGCCTAAATGTTTTTAATTGGCGAAACATAATTATTTTACGTAACCAATAAAAATAAAATATAAAAAAGTTGATTATTACTTTCGTAAAAATAATATATTGCTCGCTTGACGAAAACTTTTATTGTTTGGTGTCGTTTACGTTGATTGGTGATTTCTTAATTTACGCGTTTTAACTTAACTATTAAAAGTATAAAAACGAGCCGTGTACGAGAAAACAAAATAATTAGTGAAATATATGACGTCGTAAATGACCCAAAAATACAGAATGTTACAAATAGAGGCATGTTGTTGTATAATTATTGAAGACAAAGTTAAAACTATTAAGGTAAATATTAATACTGCTAAGTATAATTTGTACTGCTAGGCAAAAGAGGTCGGGACACTAAGTTTCTTAGGTCTGGTGGTCCCCCTTAAAGGTGGTGATGAGGGTCCATAAGGAGTTAGGTGAAGAATGGAAGGGTGCTCTACGCTTCTAGCTTAGAAGTAGAGCAGGACAGTGGTAACATAAACTAAGACCCAATCCATGGCAACACTTAATGAGCTAAGTTCTTAGGGAATTGGCTCAGGTAGTGGTCCCAGGTGCCAAGAAACCACATTGGGGATGTAGATGCTCAAACTAGGTTTGAGGCTGCATCTAAAAGTCCAATGACCCACCTCTCTCAAGAGTTAACACACTTGGAAGTGGGGAGGACAGTATGAAACTAAAAGAATTGATGGCACCTTGTACAAAATTGTCTGATAATTAAGAGATTTTGGTGAGCATAAAAGAAAAGAGAGAAGTTGTGAGCCAAAAACAGAAAGAGAGATGTGTGCTTAAAAACAGAAAGAGTGAATTGGTGAGCAAAAAGAATTGAGAGATATTGTGAGTATAAAAACAGAAAGAGAGATTGTGAGAATCTACATTGGAATGAGATTGGAGGGGGGGGGGGTGGGGGGGGGAGGGTTTTTTTTGTTAATACTGCTTGGCATAAACTTAATACTGTCAGTCTTAAGTTAGTACTGCTAGGCATATCTTACTACAACCACCAAACACTTAACCCACACTTAATGCAGAGGAGGCTGTTCCAATGCCCCATGAATCACCTCTCTACAATGTTCACTCACATGGAAGTGATGAGGGTAGTCTATCACTTAATGAATTGACGGATTTGTGTATCTCATTGTCTAATAATGTGAAAAGTTTAGAGACTAAATTAAAAGAAACCAAAAAAACCTACAATTCTACTCTCACACAACTTATTAGAAGGGTGAAGAAGTTAGAACATATTGTAAAGGCAAGCAAATCTAGAAGAAGGGGAAGAGTGGTGGAATCTGATGATGAAGAAGACTTGGAGGATCCTTCCAAACAAGGGAGGAGTTTGATTAAGGAGCTTGGCATGGATGCTGGAATTTCTTTAGTTCCTCCACATGCTATAGATGAGGGGATGAATAATGATACACAGATTTATGATCTACCAACAGATCAATTAGGAGTGTTTAGTGCAGCTAAGCTCTTGCAGATGCAGCTAAAAGAAGAAGAAGTGTTGAAACTGATCAAACTTACACCAGAAGAAGAAGAAAATATGTTAGTACTGGCAGTGGTAGAGTTAGTACTGCCAGTAGAACAGTTAGTACTGCTGATGTTAGTACTGCCAGTGAATTGGGTAGTACTACTGGTGTAAAGGCAAAAGACAAAGGGAAAGCAATTATGAAAGAATCTGAGCCTCCAAAGAAAGTCAAAAAGAGGGTTTAAGTGCAGATGAGTATGGATGAAGAGTTAGCTAAGAAAGTGTTTAAGGAAGAACAAGCAAAAGCTATGGCAAAACAAGAACAAGAAAGGATTAACTTTGAAGCAGCTCTTGAACTATAAAAAAAGTTGGATGAAAAGGAAGAAGTTGTTGCAGAACCTACTCAAGCTTAGCAAATTGACTGGAGTGATCCTGCAGTGTTCAGATACCATGCTCATCTGAATAGACCATACTCTGTAGCTGAAGTTAGGAAGAACATGGTCATGTACTTGAAGAATAAGGGAGGATACAAGATGAATTCTTTTAAGGGGATGAAGTATGAAGACATTAGACCTATATTTGAAAAAGTATGGGATCAAATTCAATCTTTTGTACCCATGGATTCTAAAGACAAGGAAAAAGATAGCAAAAAGAAAGCCGGAGAAAGAAGGAAGAAAACACTTGCCAGGAAAAGAACAAGTGAAAATCAAAGTGAAAAAAGTATGAAGAAACAAAAGCTAGAAGATGATATAGAGAATGAAGAACTTAAATCCTATTTGGATCTGGTTCCAAGAGAAGAATTTGCTATGGAAATTGAATCTTTAGCTACTAAGTATCCAATAGTTGATTGGAAGACTCATGTCCTGACAGAAAACTTTATGTATTATCAAATCATCAGAGCAGATGGAAGTTCTAAGAATTACAAGATTTTTATTGAGATGCTTGATGATTTTGACAGACAGGATGTAATAGATCTACACAGACTAGTGAAAGAAAGGTATGCAACATCAAGACCAGAAGGATATGACTTGATGTTATAGGGAGATCTGAAGATCTTATTTCAACCTGATGAAGAAGATGAAGTCTGGGGGAATCAACAAGGATATAATTTGATAAGCTGGAGACTATTTGATTCATGTGGAATTCATATTTTGTTGATGGACAATGGAATTACCATTCACATGATGATTGAGAAGAAGTATCCACTTACTTAAGAAATGCTATCAAAGATGTTAAGCAAAAAACTAGAGGTTGATCATGAAAATGAGATGGCATTTGAACTTCTAAGGTTTATAAGGTCACAAGTACAAAAGTAGAAGAATGTTTGGAAGAATCCTCAACAGTGCAGTCTAGAAGATTAAATACAGAAGAAACTTCAGATTTGAAGGTAAATCACAAGTTTAGGGGAGGATTGTTAGGATTCAGAGCTTCTACATTTAGTACTGTTAGTTAGTTAGTACTACCAATATACTTAGTGCTGGTAGATAAATAGTTAGTACTGCCAGTACATTGTTAGTACTGCCAGTACATTGTTAGTACTGCCAGTATATAGTTTGTACTGTTAGTTATATAGTTAGTACTGCTTAAGTGATATGCATGAGTTATATTAGGAATAGATATGCATGATCACTTAACGCGTTTTGTAAGCCCATTAGGGTTTTCCTTAGTGTATAAAAGGAACCCTACGGCATAGTTAGAGATATCAAATCATAGTTAGCTATTCTGTAACCTAGGCAGAATATTTGCAATCAATATATATTCAAAGTTTTATTTACATTGTTCTTCTTAGTATTACAAGTTAGATTCTGCATAACTTGTAGTATTCATAATCATTGTTTCTCATATAGTTAGTTTGAATCTATTCAAGTTAGCTAAGCTTTAACAAGCTAAGAAGATCTATTCATTAGGACTCACACTTTCTACCAAACCGTTAGCTTGGGGGTGCTTCACGGAAGCAAAGCATTGGCAAATATTTAGCTTTTCGCACCAGTCTTAAAATGGGTTATCCCTGAACTATTTTCCGTTGTCAGACACTATTTCTCTTGGAAGACAAAATCTGCATACCACATTGTCCCATATGAATTTTTTAACTTGAGCCCCTGTTATGGTTGCCATAGGTTTTGCTTCTATCCATTTGGTGAAGTAATCCATTGCCACTATCAAGAACTTGACCTTGCCGGGGCCTTCTGGAAAAGGTCTGGCTATGTCGATTCCCTACTTGTAGAATGGTCATGGAGATGTGGTGGGCGTTAACTTTTCTTGTGGGTTCCTTGGAACAGGGCGGTGAACCTGACAGTCACGACATTCTCTTATCAAATTTCTAGCATCCGTGTGCATTGTTGGCCAATAATACTTGATCTTAAAGCTTTTGCTACCATGGATCTTGGTCCAGAATGCATACTGCATGACCCCTCATGGATTTCTCTTAGGATGTAGTTTTCCTGAAGTGGTCCCACGCATCGCAACCATGGCCTGAGGAAGGATTTTTTGTATAGTGTTTCATTTATCACTGCATACCTTACCGCCTTGCGGTGCACGACTCTTGCCTTCTTCTTTTCCTCTGGGAGGATTCCTTCCGTTAGGTATTCATGGACCGGAGTCATCCAAGTGTGTCCCTCCTCTTCTACTACCGCCAGTACATCCTTTTCATCTATTTCTTTTTCCCTTAGTTCTTCCACAAGTACTTGCTTGCTTAGGTGGGCGAAACTCATAGATGCTATCTTGCTTAACGCGTCTGCTTTTTTGTTTTCTCCTCTGGGTACTTGTTTTATGGAGAATTCTTGGAAAGTACTAGCGAGATTTTTTACCTTTTCTAGGTATTTAATCATGCTTGATTCTTTTGCTATGTATACTCCATTTACCTGGTTGGCTACGAGTTTGGAATCCACATTTGCTTGGAGATTTTGTACTCCCATTTGCCCGGCTATACGGAGGCCAGCTATCAGGGCTTCGTACTCTACCTCGTTGTTGGTAGCATTAAACCTGAATCTTAGGGAATAGGTGAATTCCATTCCTTCCGGATTTGTGATTATTAAACCAGCCTCAGAACCGTCGATGCGTGATGACCCGCCCGTGAATAATACCCATGGGTCTGGGAGTGCTTCCCCTTCCTCCATTGGCGTATCTAATATGTCATCCTCTGGGCGTTCTACGATGAAGTCCGCCAGGATTTGCCCCTTTACTGACATTCTCGGTCTATACTAAATGTCATGTTCCTCTAATTCAAATCTCCATTTGAGAAACCTTCCTATGACCTCCAGATTGGACAACAGTTGCTTTATTGGTTGGTTAGTGATCACGACTACTATATGTGCCTGGAAATATCATTTTAATCATTTGCTAGCACTTACCAAAGCAAGTATTAATTTTTCCATTGGAGTGTAGTTGATCTTTGGGCCCTGTAACATACGGCTAACGAAGTAAATGGGCACTTGCTTCCCATCTCTCTCCGTCATTAGGACTGCACTAATAGCCTCTTTGGCGGCTTCCAGATTCATGATCATCTCCTCTTTTTCTGTTGGCGTGGCTAACATTGGCAGCTCGGCAATCGATTGCTTCATTTGTTTAAATGCTATTTCTTCTTCTGCGGTCCATTGGAAATTACTTTTCTTCATGTACTTTTTCAAGGTTTTAAAGAATGGCAAGGACTTTTCCGCAGATTTAGACAGGAATCTGTTTAAGCTTGCCACTTTCCCATTTAACTTTTGCACGTCCTTCAAACACCTTGGAGATGGTAGGTTAAGAACCGCTTCTACCTTGTTCGGACATACTCTTAGTCCATCCGCATCCACTTTGTATCCGAAGAAAGTGCCTTCCCTCACCCCAAAGGCACATTTTTTAGGATTTAACATCATGTTTATCTCCCTAAGGGTTCTAAACGTTTCTTCGATGTCTCTGATCACTTCTTTTTCTGTTCGGCTCTTAATGACTAGGTCATCTACATATACTTCTAGGTTTCGGCCAATCTGTTTTTGGAAAGCCTTATCCACCAGACGCTGGTAGGTTGCTCCGGCATTTTTTAGTCCGAATGACATTTTTGAGTAATAGAATATTCCTTGGCTTGTGATGAACGCCGTCTTCTCCTCATCCTCTTCCGCCATTTGTATTTGGTGGTATCCATTGTTTGCATCCAGGAAGCATTTGAAAGGGTATCCGCAAAGGGATTCCACTTTCCAATCTATTTCCGGCAACATGTAGCCATCTTTGGGGCATGCCTTGTTTAGGTCTTTGAAATCCACGTACATTCTCCAACTGTCGTCGTGTTTTTTTTTACCATAACTGGGTTTGACAGCCAGCTATGGTAATGAACTTCCTTCATGATACCGGCATCCACCAGCTTTTCTACTTCTTTGCAAATTGCTTTATTTCTCTCCAGTGCTTGCCCTATTTTCTTTTGTCTAACGGGTAAGCATCCTTTACGGATATTTAGTCTATGTTCGGCTATGTGCCGCAGAACTCCGATCATGTCTGCTAGTTTTCAGGTAAACACGTCAAGGTGACGTCTTAAGAGTCCGCATAGCTCCTTTCATCCTTCTTCCGTCAGAGTTGAGCCTATCGCTACAATTTGTTCTGGATACTCCGGGTGGATTGCCACCTGAATTTTTTCTACCGTGACTTAGTTAATGCAGGTCGCGGCATCCCTGGCTCTAAAACCACTAAGCATTCTAGTGGGATAATCATGCTGCTCCGTAATGTGACAATTCCCCCAACTACTGGGAATTTTAGCATTCCGTGTACCGTGGATGGGATTGCTCGGATCTTCCTTACCCATGGTCTTCCTATAATCCCGTTGTAAGGAGATGGTGATCGTACAACCATAACGTTTATCCAAGCGAAAGTCGAGTGTTCCTCATCACCTATCTTTACCAGCAACGATATTTGCCCTAGTGGCCATATTATTTCTCCACTGAACCTGACCAACAGTGTGGATGAAGGGACCATCTGATTTTTGACCTCTGGACGGAATCTATTAAAGCAATGTTCATACAAAATTTCTAAGGAGGAGCCTTCGTCCACATACATGCGATGTACGCAATGTCCTCCCATTTCAGCCTCAATAATCATGGGGCCTTCTATTCCGTCCTCTTCCCCTAGTGGTGGAAAAGTGATTATTGACTCCGGGGAGAAAGTTTGAGTGATTCTTTGTCTTGCTACCCTCTGCCATGCTTGTACCATTAATATTGCCAGTGACTTATCCTTCCCTAAGGTTTCCCCCTTTTTTACTGTCTTCGCATGGTCTTTTCCATTATTTTGCTTCAATACCTTAATTAAATGTGACAGCTTTCCAGCCTTTAGCATTTCTTCTATTTGTCTTTTTAGGTGCATACACTCATCTGTGGTATGTCCTACTTCCCCATGAAACTCACAGAATTTGCTAGCGTTCCTTTTTTCTATCGGCGTTGTCATCGACGGAGGAGGTTTAAACTTCCCTTTGTCTAAGGCTAGAATTTCTTTGGGTATCTTTGTTAGGATGGTGAATCTGTCTTGCTTTCGTTCCATCCTTTCTTGGTTCCAGAAGCTTCCCTTCTTGAAGTTTTGCTTTTGTCCAGCTTCTTGTTGTTTCTAGGACGGGAATGACTTCCTCCGTTCGCGACTAGAGGCCGCTACCTCCCCTCTGAGGAATTCCGTGGTTACCCTCATCATTTCATCTACTGACTTAGGGATTTTGTCATGTAATCATTTGATTAACTCAGGATGGGTAATTCCGTGCATAAATCCAGAGATTTTCATGCATTTCGGAGCTCCCTTTACATCCCTGCATTCAAGCTTGTATCTTCGCACAAATTCTTCTGTGGATTCCCCTTCTCTTTGCTTGATGTTGTGAATTTCAACTAGATATTTGATACACTTTTTCTGCTTGAGGTAATTTTCTAGGAACACTTCTCTTAAATCGTCGTAACTATCGATTGATTCTTTTGGAATGTCATCGAACCATACCTTGGTGTTTCCCGTGAGTGTGGAGTTGAACATATGGCACCAGGTTGGCATTGCACCAGTGTTCCGTCTTGGCAGCCGCTTGAAAGATTTTTATGTGATCTTCCAGATCTTTACTTCCGTCATACGTTTTGATATGAATAGTCATTCAGGTTCTTGGGAAGTCAAAGTAACGGATCCGAGGAGTGAAAGGATCTGTTTCTTCACATACCCATGGTTGGGATAGGTCATCCTCAACATTCGACTTTTGCTTCTTTGGTTTTGACTTCTAATGCCCTCCTGCACTTCCTTCACTTTCCAACAGTGCTTCCGTTCTTTGCGAGTACTCTCTTTTGTGGCGATGTTTCTCAGAAGAAACTTCTGTTTCTCTAGAACGAGAACTCTAGTAACAGCTTTTTGTGTCCCTGCGACTGCTATAGTATGACCTATGCCCTGAGTCTCTTGAATGTGCAGACACATTTTTCTCCTTACCTCCTAGCCTGTGAAACACACCATTTTCCATTCTTTTGAACACTGTTCCTCTTTCCGGATCCTTCTTTCTTAGTGATTTGGAATGGTCGTCCTTAGTTCTAGGCTTCTGGACATGCTACGAGTACGCCTAGATCCAAGCCTTTCCTTAAGGTTCCTTTTTCCGCTCAGCGTTCCTGACTCAGAGTGCCGCGAGGTTTATTCAAAGTTAAGACGAGCTTATAATGCTTTGAGCTTCTCTTGCTGCACCTTTTCTTGGTGCACTTTTTCAGCTATGATTGGTAGAATCTGATGGTAATTTTTGTCACAGTATTCTCACAGAGCTTCGTCGGAAATAAGTCTGACCGAGTCTGGCAGAGCTTGCTCCTTCCCTAGCGTGTTCCTCACGGCGGACTTGGGTTGGCTAAGCAGAGTTTGCTCGTTAGTGCTCATGACAGGCAACAAGCCATTCACACGATCGGGTTGGGAGCAAGAGGGGATAAGAGGCCTTGTAAGGTCATAGAGCACAAAATGAACCTCACCATCACCATTATCAGGGGGTGACACAAAAGTAGAACCATGCCGACATTTAGTGCAAAAAATGTGAGTTTTAAAGCAAACACCACATAACCAAATATCTATTTGTTTAAGAGTCAACTCCGCCCTCTCAAACACAACCACATCAGTGAGGAGAGAATGTTTAGTGATAGCTTGAGCATCACCACTACAGTGAATGCCCCAAAGATGTTTGATTAAATAAGCCTTAGAAAGCCCATTACCACCACCATCGTTACACCCGTTAAGACCCGCGAACGGGCAATGGAATTTCACTAAAGTCATAGCGCCACAGAAAACATAACACAACAGCCAACATAAACACTTAACTGAGCGAAACATACTTTTTTTTGTATAAGCGTTACGATGGAACGATCATACCCTCAGAGCAAAGAACTGCTGTGAAGATCGATCAATCACGAAATCCCAGAAAGCCAAGTGGTACTGCCAAACACCCCATAGGCGAACTAACGAACAACAACATTTTAGAGGCACTTTGAACACTAAATGAACCTAACTTCAGAGAACAAAACAGAGCAAGCAACTCCTAACTCTTGTATGACAGAGCAAGCAATGTCAAAACAATAAGGAACCAATGATAGAACTCTGGAAACTCGGTAGCGCTCAGAACCAAAACTGCTTCAACACCAAAACTAAATACAAAGGAGCATCCAGATACAAAAGAGCAGACAAAAGCAACTATAACCTGAACCACGACTCAACTACAAGTGTAATACCAACGGCACAAAACCGCGGGAGGACAAAACAGTAACGATGAAGCAATACACAAAATGGCGCGAAACCAAAAACCTGGAGCGGAGAAGCAATAACTAAGAGACCAGAGCTGGGCGGAAAAGCAACTAAATATAAGGGGCCTATTTACTGAAACAACCGCAATGGAATGACATCAAACAAACCCTAAACAGTTTGAGCAATGAGACACCGCGAAACCACAAGTCATTGTAGCAAACACACAAGCACACCTAAACCCAAACAACTCAACCCAGCAGCACAGGGCTCGAAACTGAATCGAACCAACACCAATTTTGGATCAACACAATTATGGAGCAAACACGAAACCCACAACCAACCACGCAAATAAACCTCACCACAGCAGCAGGTCAGAATCAAATCCCAACAAGGTTGCACCAAAATCGAGCAATCAAAAGGAAGCACTACACGACAGAGGCAAGCACAAAAAATAGCAAATATATAAATAGAGGAGCTCTCGAGACGAGAGGCACAACAAATACAGGGTTACACATCAACTGGGATGTTGAAGCAATGATACAACAGAGGTGTTGGATCGAAGGAGCTAGTGTGATTTTCTTAGGAGGGTTTGATCGAAGGTGATGAAGCCAGGGAGATCTGAATAATCGCCCACACAATCGCACCTTTTCACTATTATTATTATTATTATTATTAGTATTATAACATCACTATATTAGAAGAAAAGGATATTTACAAAAAGTTAATTGGGAGCCGAGATACAAGCTGAGCCCCCACTCTTTTAGCCATAGCAAAGCTAATCTTATTATTATTATTACGAGGTTAAACCGGTTGTACCATAAATTATATTGATTGAGTAGGTTAAATGTCCCTATTTTGCTATTTACCAGGTAGAAAAGCTCATTTGCTTGAGGACAAGCAAATCTTAAGTGTTGGGTATTTGATGAGGTGTCATTTTATAATTTTTTCGTGGCTATTTAACCCTTTAAATCAAGCAAATATGCCCATATATTATACTTAATCATTTCTTTTTGATGTTTTAGCATTTGGAAAGCATTTAGAGGAAAAACACGTGGCTTGGGCTCGATTCAGAAAAAAACTGGACAAAAATACAACTTTTCAAGCTTGCGACTTCCATTATGGCGCCTTCACCAAAAATTCCCAGAAAGTGTGTTTTTGATGATATTTTGTGACTTCGCAGAGGGTGGAGACGGCGTCAGAATTTATCTTGACGCCGTCAGGATTTCACGGGTGACGGTGTCACCACGTTTTGTGACGGCGTCACAATAGCCGACAAAAAGAACCATTTGGAAGATTCGACGGGCTGACGGCGTCAGGAAACCCTAGTGACGCTGTCAGGACCCAAAGTCTATATATACAACCCTTTATTTTTTATATTTTCGTGTGGAAACTTGGAAGAACCTTTGTAGCTGATACTATAGTCGATTTTTAGGGTTTTATAACCCTTGTTTACTCATTGTTACTCCATGTTTAATTGAAGTGAATTTCCCTTACCCTTTTAATCATTCAATATATTGTTTGATTAATTGTTCTTCGCTTTCATTTAACATGCTTGTCTAAATTTAATATGTGTTTGCTTATGATTGCATGAAACTTAGTTTGTAATCTCTTTTTATATTGCTTCTTGTTAGTGATGTGTACGTTAGGCTCTAGAAAAATAGCTATTTGATCTTCATATCATAGCATTGACATCTAAGGAAACATGATTAGGTTAAGAGGATACCCATATTCTGGATCTTCATATCTAGTTTGTCGTAAGGATGAATTCCTAGTGAAGTATTTAGTGCGCGTGAATTTACTCTTGGACGTGAGTGGTGTCTGCATGTAACCATCGTCTAGGTTGTCACGTAAATAGCGAACTTGACCAACCCGCTACTGAATTAGGGGAGTACTTACACATGACACTAACGAGGGTGATGGGCAATAGAATTAGAGAGGGCAACTAGGGTGTAGTGCATGATTAGGTGAACAAGTTTGTTTAACCATACAAGTAAGGTTTGATGTTTTGTGAGTAATATATTTGCCGGAGATCTTTCCATTTTTCCTAAAAAAATATCGTTTCTATTCACTAAAGTTTTTTTTTAAATTGGTTGAACCAAGAAATGAACAATTATTTTAATACATCTAAAAATGAAAATGTAGATAATGATTTTGTGTAGAATGAGTAGAGGTGGCAAATATTGCCCATATGGTAATTCATGGGCTATTTTGGGCACTTTTTTTAAAATTGGGGGGCACTTTTTGCCCATCAATTTTTATTGATGGGCTCTTATGGGTATGTGTAAAAAATCAAATGGGCACTTTTTGCCCATCTAATGGGCGCTCATGGGCACTTTTTGCCCATCAAATGGGCGCTTATGGGCATATATAAACACTAAATGAGCAACTAGGCGGATCTTCTTTATTTAATTGTTTCTTTTTTGCCCGTCACCTTTTCCAGCTTTCAAGCGTGTATTATTATCATTAACTTTTTACGTTTTTGTCATTTTTTGCGTGTTTGTGTTTTTTTACGATTTCGCTTCGTTTTTTACATTTTCGCTTGTTTTTTACGCTTTCATCCATTTCTTACGTTTTAGTCTGTATTTTTACGTTTTAATTCGTTTTTTTACGATTTCGTCTGGGTTTTTACGTTTTCGCCCGTTGTTTTACATTTTCGCCCGTTTTTTTGCGATTTCGTCCGTTTTTTTACGGTTTCGACTTTTTTTTGCGATTTCGCCAGTTTTTTACGTTTTCGCCTGTTTTTTTACGATTTCGTCTGTTTTTTTACGTTTTCGTCAATTTTTATCCATTTTCGTTAGTTTTTTTACGATCTTCTGATTTTTACGTTTTCGTTTGTTTTTTTACGATTTCGTCCGTTTTTTTACATTTTTGTCAGTTTTATTACGATTTCGTCAGTTTTTTTTCGATTTCGCCCGTTTTTTACGATTTCGTCTATTTTTTTACGATTTCGTTTGTTTTTTTACGATTTCGTCTCTTTTTTTAAGTTTTTGTCTGTTTTTTACTTTTTCGTTAGTTTTTTTACGTTTTCGCCCGTTGTTTTACGTTTTCGCCCGTTGTTTTACGATTTCGTTCGTTTTTTTACGATTTTGTATGTTTTTAACGATTTCTCCAGTTTTTTTTACGTTTTCTCCCGTTTTTTACGATTTCGTCTGTTTTTTTATGTTTTCGTCAGTTTTTTTATGATTTCTTCTGATTTTTACGTTTTAGTATGTTTTTTACGATTTCGTTTGTTTTTTTACATTTTCGTTAGTTTTTTACGATTTCGTCAGTTTTTTTACGATTTCGTCTGTTTTTTACGTTTTTGTCAGTTTTTTTACTATTTCGTCTGTTTTTTTACGATGTCGTCAGTTTTTTTACGATTTCGTCTGTTTTTTTACGATTTCATTTGTTTTTTTACGATTTCGTCTTTTTTTTACGATTTCGTCTGTTATTTTACGTTTTTGTCAATTTTTTTCCAATTTCGTCTTTTTTTTACGATTTCGTCAGTTTTTTTACGTTTTTGTCAGTTTTTTTACGATTTCGTCAGTTTTTTTTACGTTTTCGCCTTTTTTTTTACGATTTTGACTTTTTTTTACGTTACAAAAAAACAGACGAAATCGTAAAAAAAAACA
>BQNB010006640.1:0-96724 GCA_026074375.1 Tanacetum coccineum | reverse complement strand
TGACCCAAAAACGAGTCAAAACAAAATCCCGTACCCGGACCCGTTCTTTAAAAAGTAAAAAGTTATAAAAATGACCCTACGAAAATTTTTATATTTTTCCTACAAACTAAATGGTAAAATAAAATTTTCTAAAAAAGCAAAATATTTTTTTGATAATTTTTGTATTTTTTATGAATTAAATAAACTTTTAACTAAATTAAATTATAAAAAATATTAAACGATTACAAAAAATTCTGAAAAATTTTCTAAAAATACTTTACAACTTAAAGTTCCTACGAAAAATACCAAACACACCACAGCTTATGCAATAAGCCCCGAAATAAGCTTATACAGCTTATGGGCTTATAAGGGTAAAACGTGTATAAATATGTTTGCCCTTGAGTCTATAACGAAAAAGACCCAAGGGCGCAGTGGTTAAGTGTGTGTGAGTTAAAGGGGATGTACCGCTTGGTCCCGGGTTCGAGTCTTGCTCACCCGGACCAAGTGTCTTCCCCTTTTATTTTATTTTTTGAAAACTCAAAGAAGCAAAGTTGTTAAGCTCGTGGGGCTTAACAACTTTGTCAACTAGAGCTTTTGCTGAAAACCACTAAATAAGCTTAAAAATAAGCTTGAACTTGACAGAAATGGCTTATATGGACTTAAAGGCAAAAATGCTAAGTCTTTTTTCAAATCCATGGAATCTATTCGGCGGAATTTTTTCAATGGTATTCGTGATGGAGAGAAAAAGATTGCTTGGGTTAGCTGGTCTAAGGTTCTTGCGTCCAAAAGTAATGGAGGTCTTGGAGTCTCCAGTTTTTATGCTCTAAATAGAGGCCTTCTTTTTAAGTGGATTGCGCTTTCTGTCTCCAGCGGGGGGATTCATCGTGTGGGCCCAGGTCATTCATGAGACTCTTTACACGGATCCAACACAAGTACTCTTTCTGCCTCCATTCTTCGCTGTGGAGTTCTATATATTAAAAGGGAATGTAGCCCTAATCTCAGGTTAGGAGACCTAATCTCTCATGTAAATTAGAGTGGTAACGGAGTATGTCTACAAAGTTTTCTGGCATGATCAATTGTTTAGGTTGATTCTTGTCAACTCGTGAATGCATATCTCCTGCGTCTGTTTCGCTCATTCGAAATTACTAATACAGGGTTGTTGGTGGTCCGCTAAGATGAGCGTGCTTTCTCGTTTTCGTTCTCAGTTCGTTGACGAGAAGTAGGTGGGATGAATATGCATCTGGATTTACTCGGCTCTTTCTGAATCTTCAGACGATACAGTGTGTGTGCTTTAGCTATACATGGGGGGCTGTCAGGATATCGGGACCTTAATGTTGAGGGTGTTTTCGTTGTAAAAGATGTTCGCTAGGTTGTCGCTTGTGAACGCTATTCATCTTTCTAAATTGATGTTCCGTCTAGAATGGGTTATATAGCAGTTCCCCCAATCAAGGTTCAAATCGTTTTTGGTCGAAAGATAGTAGTCTTAACTGGGAGATCGTCTTACCTATACAGACGGATTAGACTCTCGTTGCATCGGCGTGGTAGTTGAGGCTTTCACCATATTTCTTCGCTCCTATTTGGTGTGAGCACCTCGAGAAATCTCGATCATTTGTATGTTTGACTGTTAGCGCGAGCTTCTAGGTGGCGAATGTAGTATTTGCGGCTTCGGTTTATTGAGTACTTGGTGGGGTAGTTGGTTTGAGAGAACCTAGTGTGATTCAGTATACGATCTTGTTTATCTAGGTTTAATTTGGTCAGCTCGCATATTCAAGTTCAAGAAACAAGTGTGCTGAGAAGGCTCGGGTGTTTGAGACATACAGTCTACTGTGGTGGAGTACTTATAGAGAAGATTAATGTATGAGATGAAAGCAAATCTTGATCCTGGTTGTCTCTTCTAGATTCAAATCTTCGAAAAAGATGGTATTTTTGGAAGAATAGTTAGCGTTCTTTTGAGACGTAGTACGGTATAGATTGCTAGGGGTTAAAACTCTATTAGTTGGATTAGTGTGAGATTACTGAACACTGCCAGTGATGTATTTTAGATTTCTTCGCTTGTGTTCTTTAGATTCCTGAGTGAGAGCTAGTTAGATTGTGTTTATATAACTGTTTGCTTTCTTGGTTCTGATAAATAGTAAAAAAAATGCCAAATGGAGAAGATCTATGGAGACCACTAGGACACCTTAACATAGAACTGTTCGCTCGTGTGTGTGTGTGTGTGTACAAACACGTTTTCCAATTTCGCTTTGATACCGAAAGTACAGCCAAAAGACCAGACTTTATCCTTGATCGAGTACTAAATCCAATGTCACTAACCTTTCCGGCACCGATCTCTAAACCAATCATTCCGACATATGCAGAAAGCAGCAAACCAACCAACCCCTCATCCCAGGGAACCACAGGGTTAGTCGACGAAACCCATTCACCACTCGAACAAGAATCTGCCTCTACAGAAAAAGAAAGGCATAGGCTGATGTACGAAAAAAATCAGCGCGAAAGGTGTTGTTCTAAGAACCAGCAAAAACAAATGACACTGAAGGTACCAAGAAATGAAGCAAGAAGGATAAGCAAGAAAAGTGAATGACTTTAGCAACGTAAACAGTTGGTTTCAAGACGTTGTATGTATGACTCTAAACGTTCTAAACGTTAACCTACCTTATGTATCGATATAGATGTACTAAGGTGTTGGCTTTTGAACTAACTCAGCTTCTATTTGCACACCCTTTTTCCCTCAAAAGTAGTTTCTTCATTACCTTAGAAAATACTTCCAGAACACAAAGAAATTCAACTTATAGTTAAATACTAGATTTATGTTGTGTTTGCATCTTACTACCTTGTGTTGTTTAGTTCAAGCAGTCATTGACACTTTTGTAGCTATTGATCCTAAAATATGACCATCCATATGTATTATTGTCAAGAGATAAAAGATTATAAAATTACTTGAAAAAACGAAAAGCCTTTAGATTTTAGCAAATTAAAGAGAACACGAAAAGGGTTTATAGAACCAAATCGACTAACATTTGGTTTCTTTTACTCTTTCTGCAAGAGGGAATAGCTATCTACGTATGGTTAGTGCATGTTGAATAAAGTGTATAGTGGTATATGTTTAAGACTAGAGTAATTCCTAACACCTTCATGTGTTGTAAGAACGTAATAGAAGAGATAACTTAGAAACATATAATTCATCGACTACAAACACAATAGATAGATAGACAGAAGATATGTTTTTTAATAACAGTATTGCGACTTTTAACTTTATTTATACAAAAATAAATTTGTTTAGATTTTGTCAATATTATTTGAATGTCGCATATTCAGGATTATTTGAATGTCGCATACCCCGAAAAATATATCTAATGATGAGAAATTGGGTCAAAGATAGCGTTTATCTTTCAAATTTGGTTTTAGATTAGTTTTCGCACAAATCTTGCATTTAGTATATCTCATTAAGATGTCTTCAAATGCAACAATTCAACACTTTGTTCCTCAAAGTCGTATTTTCACCTATTTTTTCATGAAACTCATCAGTATTTTACACTGTTATATACTTTCTACATCTCGAGCATATCGTGAACTCGGTTTAAATTGCTTTAAATTTCAGGAATTATTATGGTGAGAAGATTGACTCATTAAATACCAACGGGCTAGAATCTCTTAAGAGGCAACTTCTTTGTAAGTCTTATAATATTTTGGGTGTGTGGAAAAATGGTTAAGATGATGTTTGAGAGTTTCTCTTAAAGATGGTTGTCGACTACTTGAATTGCGATACAAGGAATATGTAGTTTTTACTATAAAGTTTGAAGATTTTTTTGTTGTGTTAAAGATGGTAAATACAGAACAATTTTGTTCTTGCGGAAAATTTATTAACTTTTACTTTCTCTTATCGGATGAACATTCATTTCTTGCATGTTGTTAATGCATTCAATAAATAATATCATATATAATTGATTTACCGTGACTTAAATTTTAGTAAACGACATTCGTAAAACAAGCCCGCCCATCGGGCAGGCCATGCAACTAGTATATATATATGTATGTATATATATGTATATATGTATGTATATGTATGTATATATGTATGTATATATGTATATATATATATATATATATATATATATATATGTATATATATATATGTATGTATATATGTATGTATGTATATATGTATGTATGTATATATGTATGTATGTATATATGTATGTATGTATATATGTATGTATGTATATATGTATGTATGTATATATGTATATATGTATATATGTATGTATGTATGTATATATGTATATATACATATATATACATATGTAGGTATATATGTATGTATGTATGTATATATGTATGTATGTATGTATATATGTATGTATGTATATATATGTATATATGTATATATGTATATATGTATGTATATATATACATATATACATATATGTATATATATGTATATATGTATATATGTATATATATGTATATATGTATATATGTATATATATACATACATACATACATACATATATACATACAGAAATTCGAAAGATTAGCCACATTACCCTCATAATGAGATGTTATTAGTTTTGAGAAAAAAAATTACCTATAGAACAAAACAACCAAATACAATGACCAAGCAATTTATATTCGAACGATTAGCCATACATCATAGATAGTGTCAAAAGATTAACATGCAACTGTTATTCTTTATACTTACTATTCCAAATGTAAAATTATACCTTGTCAAAGTAACCAAGTAGAATTTTGTACGCAATTACACTTCTTAGCTGCTTGGTGTGTCCCCAACGCACATGTTCCAACAACATTTGTAGTTAAAAATTGATTTTTAACCACGAGTTCATTTATTTACAACTATAGCTATGGGACATGTAATTATATAAATAACGAATCCGGTCGGGGTTTAATGCTACTCGGTGTGACATTGTGATGTTACTATGGAATATCAGAATGGTAGTAAGGTATTCATTTGAACCTTATACAATGATTCTTTAAACTCGGTTTTGTTTTCAAATACATGTTAGTACGAGATTATAACCACCATATTCAACATTTAACACGTCTAGTCTTCTTATCTGAACCGCATACAAAGTTCATTAAAAGAAGGAAATATGATTTAGAGGCCACCCAATTACTTTCATGACGGCGACCCTTGGATTTGATCACATTTGGTGCTAGAATTCACATTCTCAAGCAAAAACATTACCTATATTGTGACTTTTAAAGTCAGTCATTTACTTTCAGATGATCACGTTTCTATGCAATCTGTTGGCATGCTACCATGGTAGAACATTAAACAAAATTATCACAGGTTTTAGTAACCTCTATAACTTTTATAACCTCCAACGTATATATGTATTTTTAGATAAAATTTAGGGTTTTGAGTCAGAGGGTTTTCTTTTCTTGATTAAGAAGTCACATGGATTTGGATGAATATCAAATCTAATTATGGAGTATATCTTAAAATATATTTTTGAAAATCAAAAGATATATGAATTTTAATGAATATCAAATCTAATTATGGAGTATATCTTAAAATATATATTTGAAATTTAATGCAATGTGCGTGCCATGTCATTATTTAGTGTAAAAATGGTGTCCACGTCATCATTGAGGTGGCGTCCAATCACTAATTCATATTTATACAGTCATAGTTAGCCCCATATATAAGTTATATATATATATATATATATATATATATTTGTGACTGGACGCCACCTCAATGATGACATGGCACCTATAATTCATTAATTTTCAAAAAATTTAAAATTCGGTCCCTTGCATGATTCGAACCTGTGATGTATGGTTTAGTTGCAATTATTTAAACCAACTGAGCCAAAATTCGTTTTGTGTTTTAATATCAAAAACACAATTAATAAGGAGGAGAGTTATATTGAATACCAAAAAAAGGTTGGATACTAGGGGACTCATCCACACCATCCATCTAAAAAAAATCAGGTAAGAAGAATGTCTCAACATCAGGTAACTCTTCAAAGAGGACATGTATGACGAATGTCTCGTCATCAGGTAATGGTACATTTTCCTTAGTTACTCGTTTGAGGTTTTAAAAATGTTGATGACTCGGCTAATTTGAAAGTAGAATCGGGTAATAAGGCTTTTACGTCTAGTGTGCAAGAGGAAGGGCTTAGTGCTACCCCCTTAGTAGAAAAGATTAATATGTTTGGAAAATAGATTCTAGAGGGGACACGTGTGCTTGTGGATGATGATGGTAAACCTCTAAAAAAAGTTGATTATTTAGATGACCATGATAGCGAGGATGAAGTTAAACCGATTGATAATGAAATGGCAAATTTTCTGGCTTCAAAACAGTTTTCGGGGGGTTGGATATGGTACTAAGAGCTTGCTGGAACAATATATGGAAACATATGGGAATGCTGTAATCGACTATGACCCATACGATGATGATATATATGAAGGCCAGAAAATTCCTGACCATATTCAATCTATATGCGATAATTTCGAAATCAAGGTTCGAGGTCGAAAGAAGAAACATGTTACTTGATGTTGAGTCAATTGTAGTCTAGTCTTTATGTGTACCTTCCTTAAGGAAGTAGGTTGCCTATGTAATGGGCTGAGATGTGGGATTCACCCACAACTATTTTTTTTGAATGACGGCATGTCAATAAAAAAGAACTAGCAAGGCCGGCTGCATTACCAAAGACGGATTTAAACCAATCAGTCTAACTAATACAATTTTTCCTCTAAACTTTAACCAAGAAAAAGAAAAACAACGAATGTGATCAAAAATGTCACATTTTCTCATAACATGAGAATTGAAAATGTGATTTTTCTAAACGGCAAAGCAACCCCAACATGGGAAGCTAAACTACATAAGCTCGGTCTCTCTCCTACTTTGAAGCTCCTCCACGAAATAAAACCAAGACTCCCATCGCTACAGAAGCCTTAAAAGCGGGCGATCTTTTACTCGCACCATCCTCGGTCTAGTCTCCAAATATTAGAAGTTGTATCACTAAGAGAAAACGATTGGGAATTGGACTCAACAAGCTCTTGCAACTGGATACTTAATTGAAATGATGTCAAACCACGAGATGAAATGTTAAGGCGATGAGGAAGTCTATCAAGAAACATACGCCGCATAAAGATGTTAACCCACATCCGTTGTACTAAATTATTTTTTGGAGTAATAAATTTACCGAGGAAACCCTTTACCCAAAAAAACAAATGTATCATTTTCTACTATGATATAAACTAGTTCATTTAAAAGCGTGCATGATCGTCACACATCTATACAAATAAACAAAACAAAAACAATGTCGCTTCAATTAAAAAAATATATTACTGTCAGCATATTACCTCATATCTTGTAGCCCGTACGTTAAAAACAGTTTAGGTGATACGTTAAAAACAGATCTTGTCAGCATATTACCTCGAAAGTATATTAAAGTGCCCGTATATAGAAAGATAATTAAATGTTGATCATATAATTTGTTTTGTTACGATTAACGTTTTATAAGATATTTAAATTATAAAAGACAGGTATAATTAATTTTTTAATTTAAATATTATAATGCTTTTAATATTTTAATAAAAGGAAGGAAGCATATCAAAGGAAGGAATCATATCAAGAATAACCTCCCTCTTAGACGGGAAACTTGGTTCCTTCTATTCACTTTATGTTAGAATAAAAAAAGTATTCTACTTGTATGCACTATTATAAAGTGTAGGGATATTTATGTCATTTATAAGGAAGTTTAGTCAACAATCTTAATAAGGCTTATAAATAGGTATTTATGCCATGATTAGATGTTAACAATTTCATTGTTACATCAAAAGGCAAAGTTTAGGTATTCTTCTCTAAACACCCACACAATTAGTACACCCTTAATCTCACACGTAGTCATCAATCAATATCTTCATATTTAATATGTGGTATCAAGGAATAAAAGCCAATGATTGCGGGATAGTGCTTATTTTAGTGTTTGCATTGGTTTGTCGGAGATCGAGAATTGCTTATTGTGCTTATCAGCTTATTTTCAGGTTCATCGTGTGCTTATTGCTTATTTTAGGCTTATTGTGCTTATTAGAACAATTGATTGAATCAAGACTTAATTTTGTGTGTATTTCGTCAGCTTTGTGCTTATCTTTGAAGCTTATTTATGCTATTCATGGCTTATTTTTGTTGTGCTTATTCTGATAGCTTATATCGTTCCAGTTGAGTTATTAGAGTTGCTTATTAGTTTACAGTTGCTTATTCAGTAAAATAGTACTTATTTGGAGCTTATTTCATACAATTTGTGTGCTTATAAAGTCTGCTTATCTCATCATTCTATCTGTTGTGCTTATCAGTTTGCTTAATCTGCTTATTTCAGTGATAATATGGTCCAGATCTGCTAGCATCAGTTTAATTTATTTTAGATCTAACTGATTTGTAACTAATTTTGACCAAGTTTGACTTTTTGGTCA
This sequence comes from Tanacetum coccineum, assembly GCA_026074375.1. NCBI lineage: Eukaryota > Viridiplantae > Streptophyta > Magnoliopsida > Asterales > Asteraceae > Tanacetum > Tanacetum coccineum. The sequence goes on along the minus strand of BQNB010006640.1, from coordinate 88,300 downwards.
AGATCTGGTCAAACGTGTTTTGGTAACCGTTTTTAGGCGAGTTATACCGTTTTCAGGCGAGTTATACCAGATTCAGGCGAGTTATACCAACCATTTCAGGCGAATTATACCAAATATTTAAGGCGAATTATACAAGAATCAAGAGTTGAATTATACAAAATACAAAAGGCGAATTATACCAAATTCAAAGGCGAACTATACCTCGTTTTATCCAAATCAAAATAGAAAAGAAGAGGAAATAGATCTCAGATTGTTTTGCTTCTACCAAATTAGATCTAAACAAAGACCTTACCAAAACGTCATCCTGATTTGGAATAAAAACACATGCAATCTAAGAATCTAGACCAACCCAAGAACCCTCCACCTCTCATCACCGAATTTAAAAAAAAGGATAAAGGAAAGACCTCAACCCCAACGTAATAAAACAAGCTTCACCTTACCATATAATTTTTTCTTTAACAAGAATCTTTTTGTCATCCTTGTGGTATTATCTAACCGAAAGTAAACAAGAAAATAATTTGTGTTTTGTGTTCGGTGTGTTATACCAAGAAGGGTGAGTGGTCAGTTTGTGTAAATCGAAAAAGAAAGTAAGATTTTGTGGTGGCGTATGATTTTTTTGTGTGGCTTGTGTTTCATTCAAACACTTGGAAAGAGAAGCAGTTTGCTTTGATCAAATGAGTTTCATTTTAAGACGTGAGTCATAAGTGAGAGAGTGAGTTTGATGAGTTGAGAGAAAAAAATAACACATGAGTGCGTAATGATTTATTTAGGGTTAACACTTGTGTTGTGTATTGAGTGATATATATACTGAATCACTTAGGGTTTGGAGTTGGGGCCCTTTTTTTTATGCTTTTCTTAGGAATTATAACAAATTGGCTGGCTTTATGTGTTTGGGTCCGGGGTCAATAAACAGGTTTGTTTAAGTTATTGAATGTTAGACACAAGTGTATATATAACGACACGTTGAGTTGAAATTAGTGTTAAAGTTTGATAATCGAGAGTGATTTTATTTGCGGGTTCGAATAATTCGAGGCTGGATTGAATTTTTTATTTTTGGACTACGGTTTTAGTTGAGCTAAAAATAAAATAATAATAATAATAATAATAATAATAATAATAATAATAATAATAATAATAATAATTGTTGTGTGTTAATTTTTTTAGTATATTTTAGAGTCTACGATTCTAATTGTAGGTCGATAATTCGTAATTGATTGATATTTTGTGTTAAATTTTTTAGAGATTATTTTTTAGTCTATGATTTTTTTACTTGCGAATTAAATAATTTTTGTTTACGGCAAGTTTAGTTTGTGGTGATTAATTGAGCGAGCTTATCGGGATTTTTCGTTGACTATCGGGATTTTTGATCGAGACAAGATGAGTCGAGACGTAATTACAGTTGGTTCGACAATGCGGATTCCGTTGTTGTATCGGGGTGAATATTCTCAGTGGAGTGAACGGTTTATGAACTATCTTGAAGAGCAAACGGATGGGGAAGCAATGATAAACTCTATTCAGAAAATGGTGATCTCTCAATTGCCTGTTATTGGCTCAAGTAGTCACTTGCTGAAACCACACCAAATGACCTCCTACTCTTAAAGATACCTAAATTTTGGCACTGCTGAAAGAGAAAAAGAATCGAAAGAAGAAGATCGTCTTGCAAGATCTCTTTCGATTCAAGGGCTTCCAAATAAAAAAAACGACATTTATTCTCTCATTAGATAGCATCGACACTGCTAAGATTTATGGGATGCTCTTGAAAGGCAGATGCGATGGTTCTGGTATGTGAACCAAGATACGAAAGCTGCATTTTATATGAGTATGAGGACTTTTCAAAAGCTACTAAAGGAGATATAATTGCTTGATACTTATCTTCGTTTACTTACAAGTGATTAATGATTGAAGTAATAGTGTGGTTATAAGAACGTATAATTGTGAGTTTGAATTACCAAGTTTTTGACAATCTGCAAACAGGAATGGAAACAGTATGGTCACTGGTGATGGCAAACCAAGACTTAATGGATTTTCAACATGATGCTCTTTACAACATTCTGAAGCAAAACCAAGGTGATGTGAATGATGTTATGGGATATAAGAAGAAAGTTGTTATGGTTACTTTAGATCCATTAGCGTTGGTTACTGAGAAAACAAAAGTGAGCAAATGCAAAGAGAAAGTTGTAGTTCAATCAGAGTCTGAAGGAAGTAATGATGAAGATATCAGTGATTTGAAAAAGATTACCGCGTTGTTAGCAAAAGCTTTTAATCGAAAGAAGTATTATGCTAAGCCAACAAAAAATTTTGAGAGAACTTCTTCAGCATCTACTTCAGCAAACAAGAAACCAGAGTATGAGAAGTCAGAGGATAAGAAAGAAGATGGGAAGAAACGGGATATGAGCAAAGTTAAGTTGCTTATTATTGCAAAAAAAGGAAGGACATTTTGCCAAAGACTGCAAGAAAGCAAAGGTCAAGATACAACTACTACAAGACAAAGATGTTGCTAGCTAAGAAAGATAGTAATAAACAAGTGCTTCTTGCTGAGGACCAAGCTTGGATGGAATCCAGTGGTGATTCAGATCAAGAGATCAATACAAATATGGTCTTCATGGCTAAAATGAAAAAGGTTCTTTCGGATTCAGAGGAAAGTTCGTCATCTACTGATGAAACCATTGCTGAGATTCTTATTACATCTGAGGTCTGAATGAAAGTGAATTGGAATATGAAACTTCAGATATTACTGATACTTACAAAATTATGGTTTATTTGTGGGACAATTAATGATGAATCAAGAATTTTTAGAGTAATAGAATCTGCTAGTGAAAATTTTAATGAAAATCATATTGTATCTCAAACAGGTCATGATGAGTCAGAGGTTGATCATAATGATTCTGAAGAAAAGGATCATTTAGTTGATAAATTGATTAAGAAGTTTAACCATAAGATTGCTAAATGTCAGAAACGTATTGAGAAAGGAAATCAACAAAGCAAAGATTTAGAAAAATCAAACCAAGGATTTTACAAGATAATATGATGTTTTGAAGAATCAGTAAAACTTTTGCGAAACAAATAATGAATTTATGAAAATATAAAAGTGTGATTGATACGAATAGTTGATTTTGCTAGCTCAAACGTAAGTTTTTACAAGAACAATCAAAGTCTAAACATGTTGTGAGTGATACTCACACCGAAATGGTCAAGCAAAATATGCCTAAACTAGAGGAAGAAAAGATATCCAATTATGCTTAGATATATCTGCTCTTTGTGATAATGTAAACAACATAGAAAAAAGATTATTGAACAAGAGATATTTTGATATGGAGTCGTTAGTTAATAGAGATGACTATAATGTGTAAGGCTACAAGGAGAAAATTTTAGAAAAAGAAAGAAAAATTTAGACATGGACCGAGAACTTAGGTCTAAGTTCCTACAAGTGTGTGCGTAATAAAGAGGATTTAGATAATTGAAAAGTGTTTGGGAAAGAGTGAAGATTGTGTGAGACAACTTATAAAATAGGACAAACGCGTCAAGACAATCCATCATGATCATGCCTTTCTAAGGAATAAAAATGTATATATGGGCGAAAGGAATAGGTTTTGAAAATCCAAGTTATTTTTGTAACAAAAGCAATTGAGACCTAGTCTTTTCGATAAGAGGTGTGATTGGTCTTGGGTATACTTCATGTTCCACTCTATTCGAATGAAGCTTTGGAAATTGAGAAATTTAAAAGCGCAAGAGAGAATAAAATTGAGTTTGCATACGATTATGGAAATCTAAATGCAAGTTATGTGAATGAATAGATAATTTTTTTGGATGATTATTTTCAGGAGATAATAAATCCAGATTTTGAAAAGATCGATTCTCCGTTTCAGCAAACAAGTTCACTCAAACCGTATGTTCCAACTGTAATTTTAGAAAAGATCATAATTGATTTAGAAGATGAAGTAGTGAGTCTTTTGGAAAAAGAAAATTTGGAAATCATTGAGTCTTTGAAATAAAAAGGTTTTGAGTCAAGTAAAAATGCACTTTCTGAATCGGAAAATCAAAGTGAAAATGATTGTCAGGAGGTTGAAAAAGGTTGTGACAATTTGGAGAATTCAAAAGTGATTGCTCCAGGAATGTTTAAAATAAATGTGTCACAAAGTGTTTCACCAATTTCCGCGTATTAAAACGTCTTATGGCTTCAATATAAGGTTGAAATCAAACAAAAAAGAAAAAGACGTTTAAGAGAACATCATCAAAACAAAATGACAAACAAGTGAATAATGATGTATTGCGTGCTAAAAGATATTTTGTTTATTTTTCAGATTTAGACACTTTGAGTAGTGTTAGAAGACCTAAGCATAGCGGTGTTAATTGGAAGAAGAAAGGGTCGTCTAATACTTATAATGTTGATTTGTCTTCTGATAGTCATTCAAAATTGAACAAAGATGTTAAGCGATATTCTCGCAAAGACTTGTTGTCATGTAATAATTCTCATCATGTAGACACTAGAAGTGCTTATGCTTGTAATGATGCTATGAATGTTTCTTGTAATTCTAGATTGTATGCTTCTTGTGATGTGAATGATTTGTTTGTTTTTGATGATGTAAGTATTAGAAAATCTCAAGTTAGCAAGATGCCTTTTAGGAAAAAGCCTCGTGATTCTTTGAATGTGCATTCTAGGAGTAATTCGAATAAATCTTTACCTAGAACTGTGTTTAGGTGGCTTCCTAAAATGCAACCGTTAGCTGAACCCGTAGCTAAATGGATTCCCAAAGTCAAGCGTCAAATAGATAAAATTTCTAAGACACCTAACTCATCGGGACCCATTTTCAAATGGGTACCCAAAAAAAAAAAATAAAGGGTTTTTTGTTGAATGTCTTTGGTGTTTTATTTATTGCAGATTGTCCAGATTTGTCTTTGGATCATCGATTCGGGATGTTCAAAGCATATGACGGGTAATCGTGCTCTTTTGACAAACTTTGTGGAAAAGTTTCTTGGAACGGTTCGCTTTGGCAATAATGATTTTGCGGTGATTGCTGGCTATGGAGATGTTGTTATTGGATCTATGACGATCAAGAAAGTTTACTATGTCGACGGTTTAGGACATAACTTATTTAGCGTTGGACAATTTTGTGATAAGGGTCTTGAAGTCGCCTTTCGAAAGTCTACATGTTTTGTTCGAACCGAAGATGGTGTAGATTTTTTTACCAGTGATCGTTCATCGAATTTGTATACTATCTTTCTTAACGACATCACTTCAAATTCTTCGGCTTGTCTTCCAACAAAGGCTTCTTCATCTCAATCTTGGTTGTGGCATCAACATTTTTCTCATCTGAATTTCAGCACAATTAATAACCTTGTGAAAAACAATCTTGTTCGAGGCCTTCCTAAAATGAAATTCGAAAAAGATCATTTTTGTATAGCGTGTGAACAAGGGAAGATTCATCGAAAACATCACTAGTCCAAAACGGCGTTTGCTTCAAATAAACCACTTTATCTTCTTCATATGGATTTGTGTGGTCCGATGTGTGTCGAAAGTATTAATGGAAAGAGATATGTGTTAGTTGTTGTCGATGATTATTCACGGTACACATGGGTATTTTTTCTTCGTTCAAAAGATGAAGCATCAGAAGTGATCATTTCGTTCATTAAGAAAACCCAAGTGAATCTTCAACTTCAAGTTCAAAGAGTTCGAACGGATAATGGTACTGCGTTTAAGAATAAAACTCTTGCTAAATTTTTGATGAGGTCGAAATTACTCAACAATTTTTTGCTTCAAGAATGCCACAGCAAAATGGTGTCGTAGAAAGGAGAAATCGTACCTTAGTCGAAGCTGCAAGAACTATGATTACATTTTCCAATCTACCATTATTTCTTTGGGCTGAGGCCATCGTAACAGCTTGTTTTACACAAAAGCGTTCATCCCTCTTTATTAATCAGACTTAATTCTCTAAACAATTTAACACTTAACAAGCATATATAAAAATCTACTCACTACACATATTAATAAAGCTAACACTAATCAACAAAGCAAACATTTTTAAACTAAATAATAAGCTACAACTACTAATAAGAGAAAAGGAAAAGAAAGAAAAACCCCGAATTGACACATTAAAAGAAAGACGAGAAAACTGGAGAGAATTTAAACCACCCGATCTTATAAACTTAATTAAACACTAAAGATTAAAACTTTATTAGTTTTTATAACTAATTAGTTAATAAAGCTACCAAAAACCTTTATATACTAAATAGCTTCTTAAAAATAAAAAGATTTAAACTTTATAGTACAAATAAGCTTATTAAGGACCCGTAAGCTCCTTCGCCTTAAGGTGTGGATGATTTCATAAATAAAACAAATAAAGGGTTAAGATGAACAAGATAATAATAAGTATAAGACAAAATAAGCTAGATTTTATTCTAAAGACAATAAGCTATTAAAAAGATGAAAAATTTAGATCTAAATCTACCCGAAACTAAGGTGTTCAATCAAGTGAACTCGGATCAGGTATATTTAAGGATTTAGATCTAAGAAAAATAAGCTAGAATTAAAAAGCAACAAACTTTATGCTAGAAAATAAGCTAAAAAGACAAGATCTATTATTTTTAGATCTAACTCTACCCGAACCAAGGTTGTTCAATCAGTGAACAAGTGACTGGTATATTTAAGGATTTGATCAAAAAACAATAAGCTGACAAGAAAAATAAGCAATCGAAATAAGCTAAAATAAGTCACTCGAAAAGCTCTAAAATAAAAGACAATATAAAAATAATGCTGGATCTAAATAAGCTATTAAAGAAGCTTATTAGAATATAAGCTTCATGAGATCGGATCAAAATAAGCTATAAGCTGGAGCTTATTTGAAATAAGCAATGAAGAGAAAGAGTAGAGAATAAGCATAATTAAAAAGGAAATAAGATTAAGAAATAATAAGCATTAAATAATAAACCAACATTAACCCTTTCATTAATAGTTCAAAAATTTGATTTACAATAGCTAAATAAGTATTAAAAGCTTATACTATAAGCAAACAAATAAGCTAAAAGACTAAAACTAAGCTACTCTACTCCTACACTATATTGAAAATAAACTAAATCTAACACCCTCAAATGCTGCTGATGCGTGTGTTTTTATAGCCAAGTAGGGTTGGGGGTAAAATCGTCCTTTCCAACGGTCAGCCAATGAGAGATCCAGATCTGGGGGTATTTTGGTCATTTCGTCACTCCAACCGCCACATTTATTTCCTATGATTGGCTCGGAAACGCGTTCTATTCCAGCTAATCATTAGCATTGTAATTATTCCATGTCCACCAAACCATAAGCGGCCATGTCAGGCTTTAGTAGGACCAAGGATTGGGCTCGATCCCGAGCCGGTTAAATACCTCGTACGCCTTGAAAACTCGTTTACTGACCAACTCTAGATGATAGTACTCATAACCGCCGCTTGAACCTGCAATCAATCATAGATAGCTTACGTTTACCGGCGCGGACCACGATCATACGGTGGTTCAAAACCGTCGCGGAGAGACTAGAAGAGCAAAGTATCAGTCAACGGTGTCCCAACGGCGGGGATGGCGTGCGGGTCAACGACGGTCAACGGTGGCAAACCACCATTTACCACTGCCGGACCATCGCCGGACCGTCAGTCAACCACCGGTCAACGGTAGTTGACTGCCAGTCAATGACGGGTCAACGGTCGGGTCTGGGGTGCTACGTGGCATGCCACGTCAACTGCCGACGTGGCATTGAGGGGATAAACCCTCATGCAGGCTTGAACTCGAGACCATGAGGTTGGGAGTACAATGTGTTTACCACTAGACTACCACAACCATCATAAATACATATGCAATATTTATTATATAAGGGTTGAAATTGCCTGGGTCAGATTCTTTAATATAAAAGGTTCAAAATGGCGAAAAAGGTTCAAATAAAAAGTTCACATATGGAAGGCGGGTACCGTTTGGACTGTAATTAGTGTTGCCTCTTTCAAATGGTTGTGATCGAGTAGTTATATTAACGATTCGTTTGAACAAACCCCCCCCCCCCCCCTTGATAAACGTAAAAACGTCGTCGCAAGTCACCGAAAAATTACCGTTTTTGCTTTGTTTTCAAATCTTGTACCTGTAAGGACATAGAAACACATACAAAACATATTTGAAATTATTTATCCATATTTTAGTGTTTTTAGTCCATTTCTTAGCATTTTGCAGGTACAAATGATGTGTGTTTTAGACACTTATCAAATTTCCCCCAAACTAAGCCATTCGCTGGCAATGTCAATAAAACAGCCCGGAAAAATTAAAGAATTAAATCCCTTGTAAATATATGACCCTCACAATCAAACCACGAACATAAACGGTCTATTAAGAATGTTCAAAAATCATTTATTTCGAAAGCGCCTCCGTTTTAACCACTTATTCATTAATTGGTTACAAAACCCTAATTTTGTTATCCTGTAATCTTTTATAGCTTCTTGCTAGTGTTTTAATAAAAATCTTCCGTTCAAAAAAAACAATTAAATAAAATTATTTAAAAAGCTTTAAGAATGGGAGTTCGTCATCCTTGATTTTCACAATCCCCAAACTAAGCTTAAAACGAAATCACAACCAAATATAAGATAAGATGCTAACACTACTCATAAATGCTAATTGTGTAAGTATAATCTTAACTTTTCGCTCCCATTATTCCTAAATTCCTCTAAAGATTTTATTATTATTATTATTGGTGACAAATAAATTATACCTTATACTATAAGTAAACCCGGTTTTTTAGGACCACAATTAGTTTGAAATCTTTCCTAAAGAGATGATATGGGTGAGAATAAGGTCAATTAAGGTTCTAATCTAACAATGATTTAGGGGTTATCTTTTTTATTTCATCCGCAACAAACTCAAACTAGGATCAAAGACGGAGAGCTTATTTTGATAACCCGGAGACGAAATTTGGCTTTTATTAATTATTATTACAACATTATTAAACCTCTCGGATCCTTTAGATGGCTGCAAATCGGTTTTTGTAGGAGCGGCAAAGATGAGCAAACATATTTCGACCCTCGGTAATTTCCTTGACATTTTAGAGGCTGCAAATCGGTTGTGAGCCGGCAAGATGCAGCAAACTTTATCAGTTCGGATTATTATATCTATGTGCCTTATTTTGAACGATGATACATCGGGTTGTGAGCCGCCGATTGCAGTAGTAACTTTTACAGCCCACAGTTTTTTTATTATTTATTACCTCCCCTTGAACGACTGTCCACATCGGTATGCGGAGCCGACAAGATCTTGAAAAGTCTTATTTTGCCTTTGGATTTATTACATATTATTATTATTATAGCCAATTTAGTCCTGTGGTCTTTTAACCACTGTCATATGTATGCGAGCCGACATGGTCTGGTGTTTATTTCCCTACAACCTGACACAACCTCGATGTGTACCTTCTTTCACCAGAGGAATTTAGAAGTGATTTTAAATAAGAATCGCAAAAAAAAACCTAAAGCAACTTTATTTATTAACAATTTATAACGTTTATTAAGCTGCAGGGAGCAAAAAGCACAATTAACCTCTATGAGCTCTAAACGTTATCCAAACTAATCCCTGTTAGCATCAACATATTTTAACTCTATCATATTTCGTCTTGCAAAATTTTCAAGTTTGAGCAAACGCTTCGTCTCAAAAGTAAGGAGAATGTTAGGAGTTTAATCTCGGACACGTCAAAGTTACCTAGTTCTACGGGCCTATATTTATACTTTAATATTTTTCTTCATTTTTTCATCATTTTTTTTTTTCCATTTTTTTTTTTTATATATATTAAATAAAACAATAAAAAATTTAAAATTTTGGTCAAACGGGGGTTGGTGGGAAACACCATATAGGGCACAGTTAATGATACCATTTCGTATACGAAATCCCCCCCCCCACTACACTTGAGAATGGTAATATTGTCCTCAATATTCAAAAAATGGCGGGTTTTACCCCACTTAGGAATAAAAAAGGAAATGCAAAAAAATTCCCAAGTGTGAAAAGGGGGAAAAAAATATATACATGTTCAGGATTGAGGATTCTAATAAGGTAAAAAATCATAAGACCAGATGATTGAAGATTGAAAACAAGCACGAGTCTTTATGATCTTAAGGATCTGCAAAAGACGAATACCACATACCATAGGAAAAAACAACACGCCTCACGTCTTTAGGGGCTATAATATCACAAACTATCTTTATTAATCAAGAAAATGATAAGAAGAAAAGACCACGGTTGCCTTGTGAGAAGCGCTTGTTTTTGTTGTGAGTCTCTAGTTGCCTTCGAATTCCTTTGTCCTTGGGGGGAAATAGAGAATAGATAAAATCACTATCGGATTTTATTGCCCTCGGCTTAAGAGAAGAAAATATGAAAAGTGGGAAATGTCGGGGTCAAAAATAATTCATCCCGGAGGAAGAGAGAGAAGAGATGTAGAAGTACCGGATAGGTGAGAAGGGAACTAGGGATAGAAGAGAAGTAGAGGAAGTAGAAGGAGAAAGAAAGTGAAAAACTCGGATCGGACATTTGTAATAGTCATGATCAAGGTGATCCTAAGGTTTAAACTTCAACCATGTCGGAGAAGGAAAACTCTTTCATAAATCCAGGGGTCGAAAATTTGTCCTCGGTCATCAATCATTCATTATCAGGTTCATCTTATGGCTTCTTGGGTCATGATCTAAAAAACACCTGGGAGGAGATTGGGATTAGGGCTAGTGGTATCGATAAGCAACCTCTAAGATAGATTATATCTCCTTGAATTATGATACCAAAACGTTCTAATATTCGTAGGAAAATCCATATCTAGAAATGCATCGATTTCATAAATTAGCCTCCTGGGACCGAAACACTAACTCATTAGCTCGGAAAGAGGTTTGGATTACAAAGCCGGGGCTCTCAAGGTTAGAAACATAAGGTCTTCTCTTTGATGTTTCTAACACCTATCAAAAAAGAGGATTTAGTCCTAGAGATATCTTTGTCTGTCACTTCAAAAACCGAGGGTTCGAGTAAATTTTAACTCTTCGGAAACGTCTCATCGGTAGTAATCGTTATCTAATTGAGGTAAAATTATTTTAATCGAAAAGAAAGGTTAAGAGGAAAGTACGTATTTTTCCTCAAAAATTGGCCGAAGAGAACTCATTACTCTTTTTTGGTAAAACGTTCTCACTATCACTCCCGGATGTATCCTCGGACTCTCTTGGGATTGGAATAAGGTCCTTAACATTAGACTTTATTAATTCGTCCAATTCCTTTTCAGGAATAGTGCTAAGTTCCTCATTCCCCATTATGAGAAAGTCCTCGGGAGGTGATGCCTCAATGTAATCGATGTCTTCAAAAGAATCGTTATCACTCGAAGTACAATCATTGTTAGAATCGGAGAAAATCTCAAAGTGATCGTTTAGAACATCAAGAAGAGGAGAATTAACACAAAAAGGCACATCACATGTATCGTCGGAAACACCTTCGGACTCTCTTGGGATTGGGACGAGGTTCTCGACACTAGACTTTATTACTTCGTCTGATTCCGTTTCCGGAATAGTGCTAAGATGCTCGTCCCCCATACTTAGAGAGTTATCGGGCTCCTCGATTGATAAGTCGGGTGTGATTGCTTTAGACGATCTATATATAATAGTATACTCATCATCATCAACGTCGTAGAAAGTAGGACGATTCCAACTCGGAGAATTAATAAATTCTGCTAACTCCTCACTTATAATTTTCAAATCTTCAAGAAGTTTATGAAGCAAATCTTGTATATCCTCCGGTTTAGCATGCTGAATTTCAAAAAATTTCTCCCAAGCTAGTAATAAAATCTTTGGTGTTTCTCCAAAAGATATACGATTAAACTTCTTTAAAAAGGTTTGTATCGATTTCATTAGGTCATCTTTGGCTTGCAAAATTTCCACACTCGTTTCTTGAGGAGGTTGAAACTCTCCTTCCAAAGCGGATATCACTATAGTTTTTGGTTGCTCTTCAAATTCTTTAACGCTTTCCTCAGGAGGTTGATGCATGTCGTAATACTGCGGGGGTTGAATTTGGTCAAAACCGGAAGAATTAGTATAAAAATTTTGGTTCATCGGTTGACACCGGAAAGTCTCGTGAGGACCCCCGTGAGACCCACCGCAATTATTACAACAAAGAAAACATGGTGAATTATGTGAATAAATAATTATCATATAGTTTAGATTTGTAACAACGATACCTGAGCTCATAGACAAGCGAGAATTGTGGTGGACAATCATAACCATAATGAGAATTGTTTCCATATAACTCGCACAAGTATGTCTCGTACTGGGGTTGTGGAGTGTAGTCGGAAAATTTTTGATTATTATTGAAATAATTCGAATTTGAATCATAAGCGAATGCATTTTCATTTCTCAAAGCGCAAAAGGAACAAAATCAACCTTTTAAATGAGGGGAGAAATGGGGGGTCCCGTTCGCACCCACAACAAGTGACTGGCTTTCCATCGCCATAAGTGCAATTTAAACAAGTTCCATCTAGAAGATTAACACCACACTGTTGACACGTACATAAATAACAATAGAAGCCATCACATGGTTGTCCACACCCCGCACACTCGCGTTGGTTGAATGACGTCATAAGAATTAAACAATATAGAGGATAAGAAGAAAGAATTAAACGGATAAGAGGGTAAAGGAGAATATTTTTAGATTTTGAAATAATACATAAGAAAAGAAATAAAAATAAGAAAGAAAAATATTTTTGGTTTTTTATATTTTTTTTAAGAACGAAAATAAACTTTTCGAAGAAAGGATCTTCAAGGCTCGAACACAAACAATCCCGTAAAAATCGCTACACCTCTCCCCGGAAGAGCGGCGACCAATTTGTCTATAATCGTTAAGCGATGGGTCGTTATTAAACAACTAAAAGGGACAAAAAACCGTTCATCAATAAACCCCAAATATATATATATATTATTAATAAGAAATTACATATACGTATAAATAGCAAAGTAATGCATCCAAATTTTTCTTAGAAGAATAATAATTTTTTAATCAACATCGGGTATCTGATTTCCTCGGACGAGAGTGTAATGGAAATTTACTTCAGATGTAAATCGAGCTTGATTTTGTCATTTAAGTTTTTTTGTTTTGGTTTTAAACTATTTTTATGCTAAAAATTAAACAAATATTGAATTCTAAAGATTTAAAACTGCAAGTGTAGACTAAAATTATCTAAAATATAATGACAACATGTGCTTGCTAAGTGAACGGTGAAATGTTCCTTAAGTGCGGACTTTAGTATTAACGAATTAAAAACCTTAGAAAACAAGTTTCAAGAAATTAAATGACAATTAAAGTAAAATGCTTTTAAAATAGAAAGACAAGTATAATTAAATTGCAATAAAAGTAAATGACTGTATGTAAATTGAAATCTAATGACTATTAATTTTTTAACCTATTATAAAAACCGGCACATAAATTCCAAATCAGCTACACTTAACAGCACTAAACTAAAACTACTCCGCTACTCATATTAATAAAAAACATATTAAATTTAATCTAAATAAATCTACACTATTTAATTGAAAAAGGATAGAAAATGAAACCGAATCAAAAACCCGCAATTAAACGATAACCACCTGGTTTATTTAGCTAAAGCAAATAATCAAATTCGGCCTAGCTAAATATACCCTTAAGCTCCGCGCCTCATGAGTTGACCGGTACCAAAAGAAAATCAAACAACAAAATACAAAGTAACTGTTAATAGTAACATTTGCAAATTGCAAATTCACCAATAGACAACAATTTGTATATACATTCCAATCCACACGAAGGCCAAATCAATTCAACAGATCACAAAGCCCAATCTCAAACTTCTTTGTCTTGCAACGGCCCAATATCAATTTTACAAACCAAAAGTCACAGTTGCCTAACGAAAAAATTTTCTATCTCAAACAAAATTAAGCAAAATTGATAAGCCATAAACTAAAAAAAAAACATTAAATTTCTTCAAGCGAATAAGCACACACTAATAAGTTTTATCACAGAAATAAGCCATGTTACCACTACAATTAAAAGCTTAAACTAAAATTATAAAACCACAAGAATCAAATAAGCTCAAATCACTTAAGAATGAGATGAAAACCATATAAAATTTTAATAGGCAAACGAAGTTAAGCAAATAGGATGATGAGATAAGCAAATCTAACAACTTAATAAGCTATAGGACGAAATATGTCAATAAGCCAGAAGAAAATAAGCTAAAACGAGATCTATTACTACAAACTCTTATTAAGCCTACAATCTAAACGAAATAAAGCACAAACTATGATGAATAAAGCATTCGAGATTTCAACAAATTGATTAATATAAGTGATAAGCATTTTTAAAAACACTAAGATGACAAATTCCAAATAAGAAACAAGCGACCAAAAGTTGGATCTAGCAATTTTAGCTCTACAACAAACCCAAATAAGCTATTTATGAACACTTATCTTAATAGAAAATTATTAGCTCTAATCAAACAAAAAATGAAACAATCACAACAATAAGCTATTTTCGAGCTTATTGTAGCTTATCATTTGAAAAGTGCTTTAAAAAAAACAAATGAAAATGAATCGAATGAGCTTTGATGGCTTATAGGAGTCATTTTCTTAGTATTTAAGAACTTTTGAGAATAATAAGTTGCTGAAATAAACTCAAGAAAATAGCTTAATGAAAAAGCCACATGAAAAGAAATAGAAACGAGAGAATAAGCACCATATAAGCAAATCGAAATCTTTAATCAACTTCAAACCATCTTTAATACATCATCACAATAAGCTTGAGAAACAAGCAAAGTACATTAAGCAGAAAATTAGAAATAAGCGACTACAAATTTGAAATAAGCTAAAAATAAGAAAACTAAACTAAAAAAAAACTAACTAACTAACACCCCAAAAGTGAGGGGTGTCGTTTTGATTTATAGGGCTAAGGAAGGGGTAATGTTGTAAATTCGTCCAATCATTATATACTCGAGTAGCCAATCATTGGCTCCTATTCTTGTACACACGGATTGAGAGGCAATTGCAGAAAAATCCAACCAGTCACAGGATGACACGCGTCTTATTTCATTGCTTAAATCGAATGCACTATTCGCCACCCTTTGATCACTCATCAGTGTTATAGATATGAATTGTAAAATTGTCTTTGCCACGTGGAGCTTTTCTACTCGCTAAAAAACGCCAATTGATGTCGTATAGTGAGGAGTGGCTACATGAGGTGAAAATATTTAATTGGTCACTTGTGGGTGATGTCATTTCAGAATTATATTAACAGATTTTAACTTGGGCTTTGACATACAAATTGGGCCTAACTTGGGCTTGGCTGGTCCGGCCCATAAAATGGGTCATGGGCCGGCCTAATAAAATTCGAAGGCATCGTTGGACTCGTTTTCTCGTGCTCTTTCTACTGGTATGCTCGGGGACTTTTCACGACTTCATCTTAGCTTGAGTGATAATTAAACTTGATCAAATTGAGCCTGATAAAAATCCCTGTTTTTTGCTGCCGTTTCAATCTGTTTTTACTGCACAGGATACAAAAATAACCAACAAACATATTTGCAAAATAATAAAGTCAATTAGCATTTAAAGTCCGATTAATAAAGATAGTTTTATTTATGGGTATAAATTATATGCGTGTTTAGCAAATATCATTGACACCTTCTTTGAAGTTTCCGAATCCATTTCTTTTAAAGATTTATAAATACAATATATTACTTAAACTGGTAACCCTAGCTCTGTATAACCAAATAAGAAAAATACTAGAAAATGTGAAGGGGGGGGGGGTTGAATAGTTTTATAGTTTTAAGATTTACTTTTCAAAATATTTGTTATGATCTTATGTGAAGTTTGCACAATATCGATGTTTGGTTTGAAGATAAATGAAATGCAAGAAAGTAAAGAGTTAGAAAGAAGGAACCAAGACGCAAGCGTTTACAGTGGTTCGGCTACAAGGACACCTTCCTTGCCGTACTCCACTTCTCGAGTCACCTACTCGGGAATTAGTAAACACTAGTCACCAAACTCCTTTCAACCAGTGAAGAAGCCTCATAACCTTGCTTACACCTTTTAATGGTACAAAGCTAAATATCAGATTCTTCACACGGTAGAATCACACCAATATCACTACTCTTGGTTTTACAATGAGGATGAATACAACTATAACTACTATATGATATACAAGAATCAGAAGTATGATCTTGACAATGCAATGGAGATGCGAAACAAGACACTTGGAGTTTGATCGTCTCAAAGGGGTGTTTGGCAATTTCTTCCTTGAAGAGAATTACCTACAAATGCTAAAAGAAACTAAACAAGAACTGATAAGAGAGAAGAATGATCGGTAGATTCGAGAGTTTAGAGTTGGAAAGATGTATCTAAAACATGAGAAATGACTTGGTATTTATAGCTAAAATTTTGCACTGTAGCCCGGTTCCATTGTAGAAGGGAACCGACCAGTGTTTTTCAAAAGAACCGGCCTACAGTAACAGAATCCGAATTTTGATATGCTAAATCTTAACAGATCATGTGTAATCTTGCAAGATTACCCTTAGATATGCTGCAAATGATGATGTCATCAATGATGTAGATAGAATTTACATAATTTTACCTATAATTATAAGTATTACTAAAAATGAAAATGTAAGGTTATGTGTTAGTTAAAGTAGTTTACTTTCAACATGATTTTATTTGTCATCAACAAAACCTAGTAAGACCGTGAAATAGAAATAAACATTTTTATCGGTTTATTTGTATTAACATTCATTGAAAGTCAAACTGCATTTTCAAACATTGAATGTCCAAAATGTCATTTTCAAACATCAATACTGTATGTACATATATATTTAAGTTAAAAAGGGTGTTTGGATATGATTGACCTCATAAACATATAATATAATACTCCTCATATCAATATACTATGACTTTTTAAAGTGTAACTGCATTAAGCCTCGTATCAATACAATTTGGTTATGGCCTCATATCAATACAGTTTGACTTTTTAAAGTCAAACTACATTTCCAAACGTTGAATGTCCAAAATACCATTTCCAAAGTGCATTGACATGTATTATATGCCATATCCTAATGCAATTTGACCTTTTAAAGTCAAACTGAAATTCCAAATTTGACAGTATTAGGCCTCAATGACTGTCCTCGTAAACAGAGTTTGACTTTAGTAGGCCTCAACGCATTTCTAAACATACAACATCAGGCCTCAATGACTATCTAAAATGCCTCATATAAATAAAGTTTAACTTTTAGTCAAACTACATTAGGCCTCACTGACTGTCCAAAAGGCCTCATATCAATATATTCACCATCTAAAAGGCCTCCTAAACTGTATTTGGACTCATTTACTGTACAAAATGCCATATCAATACAATTTGGTTATGGCACAGTTTCATAACTAAACACCCCTAGATTTCAGTCATAAACCTATCTCAAATTACTTTGGCTCATCAACCTTTAAAAAGTCAAACTTTGTATACTCAAACTGTATTTGCTAAACCATTAAAATGTGATTTAAACCATCAAATGCAATTTAACTTTCTAAACTGCCATATCCAAACACAGTTTGGTGATACTTCAAGTTACACGAGTGTTTGGATATGGCAATTACATGGGTGTTTCATGTGTGCAGAAACAAACAGATGGATATGGTTAAAGATAGAAACATTCAAACAAACACATGATACAAAGAAAATGTTCTTACATCCTAATACAACAAAATATAAAAAAACTACTCTATTCTTACATCCATTATCTTACCTCCTAATATTCAAACCCCAACATCATTTGACTTCATTATCTTACATCCTAACATCCTTGACTTCCTTTCCAACTTTACGTGACTTCATTTCATACAAAACATTAAAAATTCAAATGTCTAGGCTGCAAGCATTGAAAGAAACTGAAACTTTACTTGAACCTCAGAATATGTACTAATCAAATAGAAAAGGTTCCTTCCTCCTTGTTCTTGAAGATCCCACATCGACATATGGAGCATTAACAACTCTTGAAGCAAGAGCACAATTAGCCACTTTAACCTGGCTTTTTTATAGGTTTCCTGACATATCCATATTAATCAACTAGTGTTGGTGCGTCGCGAGCTCTAAGAAAAAGTACACATCCAGTTATGGCGATTTTCCTATAACCTCTTAAAGTTGAAGTTGAAGAAGCTTGTGGTTTCTTGACATGTTCTTCATCACTGTCATCATTACTAGTGGTTGAGAATAATACATCACCCATTAAAACAATTTCTTCATCAGTCGAGAGATCATCATCATCCGATGATATTACAATCGCTTCTGCAACTTACAAGTACATACCAACTTTAAGCACAATGCATTGTGCACAAGCAGTTAAACAATTAGCAAATGCATACTGCATTGTACATACCAACTTTAAGCATAATGCATTGTACGTAAGCAATTAAACAATATGTAAATGCATTCTACACTAACAATAAATAAGCAAATGCATAATACAAGTATATACCAATAAGCAGTTAAACAATAACCAACTTTAAACATAATGCATTGTACATAAGCAGTTAAACAATAAGCAAATGCATTCTACACTAACAATAATTAAGCAAATGCGTTATACAAGCACATACCAATAAGCAGTTAAACACTAACAATAAGCAAATGCACACTAACCTTTCACAATCTTTGGTTGATAGTTGACAAAAAACTATTGCATCGTCATCCTTCCAATCCTTTCCATATTTAGCAAGAACATACTCAAAGAGTTCATCTCTTAGTACAAGTTTTGACCAATCCTCCTTACCTTTCCCATCTGGAACTGCCATTGTTCTTCTTCTAAGGTAGATAACGGGGGGATAAAAAAGGGGATGAATCAGACTTATCCTTTGTTACAGTAATGGAATCAGACTTATTATTTGTTACAGATTTCAAATGGGTAGAATGACTGGTTAAAAAAAGGGACAACCAATAAAAAAAAGCAGGTCAAAATAACCCGTCTAAATACCCGGTCAAATTCCCGCCTTAAGTAAAAAGTTAAAAAAATTAATGACATGGAAATAACCGGCTATTAACAAGTTCGGTAGTGCTTAATGATATTTTTTGGTAGAGTATGCAAAATGAGACATGTGAAAAAATACATGGTTCATAACTGGTGTTTACCCTTTAATAAACGGGGTTGGTTTGGGTTTGTTTGATGTTAACCAATCAACTCATCACTCATTTAACAATTTTAGTATAAATAAAACATAAATAATCAAAAATAATTAGCCAAAGTTTTTAATGTGTAGTTAGTGAAAAAATAAATAGATTTGTGTTTACATTTTGAATTTTATTAGAGTGTATATGTAGTTTAAGAATATTTTCATTAGTTTTCCTGTTGTTTGTAAATTGAGATTGTGTAACAAGTGCCTTGAGAGTATTGGTTAGTCTTTATTCATTTTGATTTTTCTTTTTAAATTAAATATTGCATTTAATACATATTTAATAAAATTTTAAATTACTTTAATTAATTAAGATTTTTAATTTAATAAATTACCTTAACTGATTAATAACTGAGTCATGTTTGAGTTGAGCTGATGTGAACATGAACACAACTTAATTGTCACCTCACCGGTTAATCAATGAAGTTTTTGTAGTTTATGTTAACCAGTAAAGTTTCTTTTTGTCACACCCCTAAATTTGATCGCAGCGGAATAGGAAACTTAGGGGCGTGACGTCATAATATACACAACACAAGGTACAAGGGAACGACCACTATATGGACATTTTGAAAATTATACACCGTTGCATTAATTTAAATAACAAAGTTGATACATATTACAAAAGAAATTAAGACAAATGCGGAAGCGTAAAATGTTTTGAAAACAACGGGTATTAAATCGACAGATAAATTCTTAAAAACGGAGACAATGCATGAGGATGCCACATAGTATATTACGAAGTTCCAACGTTAATCACCTGAGAAAAACATGCTTAAAACGTCAACATAAAGTTAGTGAGTTCATAGGTTTAGTTAAAGTATAATTAAGGACCACAAGATTTCCAAAACGTATGATTTATTGTAACACATACAATTATCACAAAGAAAACGCGTTTATGTTCACCTAAGCTCATGACACCGAAGCTAAACAAAGTATGCGACAAATTAATGCCGAATTACAAATGCCCAAACTAGGTATCCAACCCAAGATAACCTAGAGATTCGACATGCTATATGTCCGTTTGATCGGTACCTCTGACACTCGTAAGAATCACCAAACCCGGACGGGGTATATTCAAGCCCAAATAGATCTATTTATAACACTCGTGCTTACTTATGATAATTAACGGTTCATGATAGGCAGAAATGTGGTAACGGTACTTAGGCATAACAGTAAATGTAAAATTTAAAGAATTTGCGTCCAAACGTAAAAACAAGCAATGTTTCTCGCCCGAATGTTTCAAATCAAGTAAGTTCATAAAAACGAGAAAAAGGTAGGGCTATAAACTCACCTTAAGCAATTCGTACAACTACGCAAGTTTTGTCAAGTTTGAAATGATGCAACTCCTAACCGCAACCTAAATAAGGTATGCATGCTTTAAGTTGATGAAAGTAAAATATGGGTATGCATATAAGTTGTTTGAATATTTATCACCTTAACATGTCCATGTTTGACTTATTAAGTCAAACTAAAAGTCAACATTTTTAGTAAAAAGTTTCTAACACTTTTATACAAGAATTCGTCCAACTTTGAAAAGTCATAGCTCGTTACTAAGTCTTTTTGTTAAATTCCAAATTAATACTATTATTACTTCATATAATCTATTTATTGCCTAACTACCATTTCCTACGTAACGGTCGTTAAGTCCTTTTGATTAGAAAAACCCTTATAGTAGTACACTTAATATTCATTCTTATAAAATACACGTTTCTGACACTTTTTAGATATTGTTTGGACTCAATACAACAGAGCTTAAAAAATATTTATTTCGTCTACCTTAACAAAACTGCGTTTATCCGATATAAATCCGTTTTAACAAATATTAATCGACCACGAAAACAAAACCAAGTGTTCTGTCCATTCCGACAACTCCATTCCTATCCTATAGTCTAAAATCCAACAACACAAATCCACAATTCCGCAACTCCACATATCCACTTACAAATCCAACTTCATCCTAAATCTCTCTATATATATGTATATATAAATGTATGTATGTATGTATGTGTGTATATATATATATATATATAATGTTATATAATATATGTAAAAAAGTATATATGTATTATATAGTTATGTATAAATAATATATGATATATAAATGAAATGATATATATAGTGTATTATAATTATATTTGTAGTTTCTGTCTGGTATACACATATATGTCGAATATATATATGTATGTATATATACATAGTAATATATATATATATTAGTATAGACATATATATAGAAAATATATGACTATATATACTATATATCAGCTAATATATATAGTATATGTATATATTATATATATGTCATATCTACTATAAATATATATTATATCATATATATATATATATATAACACACTATATATGTAATAGACATATCTATATATATATATATATTAGTATGCTTCATATTCTAGTGCTAAAAATGTTGTTAAATTATTAGTCTTTTCTATCTTACCTTTTCTCGTGTGGTTTCGAAGGAAGTAAACAGTTTTGGATTTAGCTAAATGTTATAATTAACATGTATTTTATCTTCAATGTGCAGTTAAAATCAGGTGCTTACAAAAGTTTACAGCGTGTACATATGTTTTTGGAAGATGGGCACATATGTTCTAATGAATTTGACGAAAAAGCGCAATGTGCACATATGTTTTTGGAAGGGTACTCGAAGCCGTGCATATATGTTCTCGAAGCCGGGCATATATGTTCTTAAAACGTGCACACATGTTTTTTAATCTCTTGCACATCCATATTGTAATTTAATTGTATTTCATTTGATATCAAAATTTATGTATTGTATTTAGGTTTTTGCTTTGTTATAAATTTAGAGTTTACATTTATATGTTTATGTTTTTGGTTATAAATTTTAAAGATTAAGAAATGTAAACCATAAATATAAGTGCAATTACCATTTTAAAAAAATAAGTTTGATGTCTAAACAATTCTATGCAAGAAACATATATAAATTTACAATATTTAAAAAAACACATATGCACCTTAATTTCTGAAAAACATGTATACTTAAAAAGTATAAATTTAAAAAAAAATTAATTTCGAAAATTAAGGAAATAAAAAAAAACTTTTTTAAATTAAAAAATTAAAAAGAAAAATTAAAATGTGTTTTGACTATTATACCCTTCTGAATTAAGAAAAACATTTAATAATATACTAAATTTCTATTGGTCCAAAATGGTTCTGTAGGTTCTGTACAAAAAGTGATTTTGTATTGAATGGTCCCTATATATATACTCACAACACTTCCACGAATCTCAATATTTTTATATAACATCCACAATAATATAAGTACAAGTATAAATAAATGACTTTTGTAAAGATATAGTTTTATAAAACAATAACGAGCTCAAGTATGGAATTTTTATGTAACAACACTTTAAAAGTAGTTTTTGTAAACAATATGTAGTTTTTATAAAAGAACCAGTATGGTGATAAATTTATGCATATGATGATGAGGTAAGTATGTAAATGATGTGAATAAAACGATGCAAGAAATATTTACTTACAAAAGTGAAGAAAGTAGATGAAGATTAACCAAAAAATATAACCAAACAATATACCACTAGTGTATATGAACACAAGACTTGGAAGAAATCAAAGTGATGAACACACTAGGTGTGTGTGTTTGTGCGTCGGCCAAAGAAAGAACAAAAGGAAAGGAGAGAGCAAATTTGATCGGTGTTTGAGTGTGTATGAAAAATGAATGCATAGGTCCTCCTTTTATACCACACTAGTAAGCATAAAGGATCCAAAGATGTGGGTTTCAAGCCTTGTATAAGAAAAAGTTTGTTAGCAAAAGTTTTGGGAAGGACTAATGCTAGGAAACAAATTAAGGGGAGACCACATGGTACTAGTGCAAGCAAACAAAAATCCAAAGATGATGGTGGTGGTGGTTTTGAACGTCTCAAGGGGACAAGGGGGGACCAAATTGGGACCATTAGTACAAATGTTAGGTTTTTTCTCCATGTTTCATGCAAAGGTGGTACAAAGGTTAGTTATAGTAGCTAACAAAATGATCATGGAATGTGTATGTGTGCGTGTGGAATCAGGCAAACAAAAAGGGAATAGGGGGACCAAAGGTTTTAAATTTTGTATTTTTACTCACACCTATATGTAGATATTAATTTAGGAAGGTATAAGTATATTCATGCATGCATGCATGCATGAAAAATGCTTAATCTACGCAACTTATAAAATGAAATCGCAAGACATATGAAAATATGATCAACAAGTTGTATTATGAAAATCGCGAGTAGACTACGCTTAGTCTAAAGCCGGAACGCATCCAGTGAGGTTTTCAAATATACGCAAGACAACTTCCCGATTAGGTCAAATCAAACACGTAACTTATAAAAGTCAAACTGATGCACGTAAATAGAAAGTTATTGGCCTACGAAATTTCAAAGTCTTACATTCTTTCCCCGTTAAAAGAGCTTTGTCCAAAAAGCTCAAGTTATGGTATTTGACGCGGTTATGGGGTCGTAAAATAAAAGCGGGTACTTCTTTCAGAACTGGTCCTCACGTTCACACGTAAACTCAGGACCTCTCTTCGAGTTCCATCGTACTTTAACAATAGGAATGCGACTCTACTTCAGACGTTTGACCTCACGGTCTATGATTTTGACAAGTTCTTCGATGAAATTTAGCTTGCCGTTGATTTGGATTTCGTCTAACGATATAATGAGGGTTTTGTCGGACAAACACTTCCATAGTTTTGACACGTGGACGGTACTATGGACTCTACTCAATTGTTTTGGAAGTTCGAGTCGATAAGCGACGGTCCCAACCTTCACTAGAATCTTGAAAGGTCCAACGTAACGCCGGTTTAGCTTTCCCCGTTTTCCGAAACATATCACTCCTTTCCACGGCGACACTTTCAACATGACCTTATCTCCAACTTGGAACTCTAGCAGTTTATGTCTCACGTCTGCGTAACTCTTTTGTCGATCTCAAGCCGCTTGGATTCGACTCTTTATCTGAATGATCTTCTTAGTCGTTTCATGGATAATCTCTGGACCAGTGAATTGGCTATCTCCAACCTCAGTCCAGTAGACAGGTGTTCGACACTTACGACAATACAATGCCTCGAACGGTTTACGCCTCACATCTGCGTAACTCTTTTGGCGATTATGAGCGGCTTGGATTCGGCTCTTTATTTGAACAATCTTCTCAGTCGTTTCATTGATGATCTCTGGACCAGTGAGTTGGCTATCTCCAACCTCAGTCCAACAGACATGTGATCGACACTTACGACAATACAATGCCTCGAACGGTGCAACCTTAATACTAGTGTGATAACTATTATTGTACGAAATTTCTACTAGAGGCAAATGTCTATCCCAGCCATTTCCAACATCTATCACGCAAGCACGTAACATGTCCTCTAGTGTTTGAATGGTCCTTTCACTTTGATCGTCGGTCTGCGGATGATACGCGGTGCTTATATCCAGATGAGTTCCTAAAGCTTTCTGTGAAAATTGTCATGTGATGGTGCCTGTATCCAACAACATCAAAAACTTTGTTTTTTTGAAAAAACCTCCCCCTCAAAATTGACGTTCATTTTGTAAATCCCACAAAATGTAGATAGATTTTTCTTGTAAAACGTTTATGAGGAAATGGAGTGTTGAATACATAATTTTGAAAGATTTTGAATTGTCATTGAGAAATTCTTGAAAAATTATGTTTAACATTTTGAAAAACATCATGTTGGAAGACATCTTTTCTAATGCTAAGGGTAAGCGCACTGAAGCGTACACTCTCCTTTGTCGTTCGGGTCCGAGTTGCAATCTGAGAGCAATTACAAGTCATAAAGAAAAATTAGAAATGACATGTTTTGAAAGCATTTGAACTCTTGCTCGAACTTCATTTACACGCCCGTGTCGATGTTAATCAACATTTATAGGTACGTAAATGTTATCGTGTAACACCCCCTTATTTGACATATAGCAGCGGAAGCTAATTTGGGGTATTACTTCATGAATCAACAATCATAATCATAGAAATTGACTCAAAAGAGATGTTTTTGGAGAATTTAGTTATCATTCAATAATATATCAGAGTTTTACAAGAGGTCCCAAAATACATTGAAAACATAAAGTTGAATGATAACAAGTTTGGACGTCCTCAAGTCCAATGCCACTTCGTGCCATAGTTTGCTCAATTATCTGAGATAAACATGCTAAAAGGGTCAACATAACGGTTGAGTGAAATTCATAGTGTTTGTAATTGAAATTTTTGAAATACTAAGTCCTCATAATGGAATTAATTCAACTAATACAATTATCATGGAAAACATTATTATTGCCCTAAGCTCATGCAACCAAACATTAACATCCGAAGTCAATTTAACGACTTGAAGGAACAACTGTCCTTAAGGAAAGGTAACTTGCCAAAGTTATCATTTGTTCTCAAATATAGTGCGTTTGGTTACCTCATGTACGGGTACACCAACGGGAGTTGTCACCCCCAATATATCTATCCACAATATTCACGTTCACTCGCAAGTGACTAATGGTTCATGATTAAGAAATATTAGCAGTGAAGGCAAACTTAGGCAATAATATATCAGGATAGCATATAGTTGGAAAAATACTTGTATTCATAGTTATAACATGTATCTCCCCACGGGGTTTAGAAACATGTAAAGGTGGGACTATGGACTCACCTTATCAAGGTATTTTTTGATAGATATTAAATTTAATTCAATAGGGGTAAACGCCTTCGACACCGCAACCTAGGGAATATGGTAAAGTCTATGTTCGATTGTTGATATTAAAACTATTATTTCATAAAGTTTAATGTAAATGCTTTTTGGTTTGGTTAGTTATGAAACATATCGTAATCACTGTCGGGCTAATCATAATCCATAGTCATGGTAGTAAACGTTTGTGGAGTTTAGGCACTTTAAAATCGTAAATCCGAGCAACGTCGTCTAAAACGTCTAACCCAAATAAAACTCTCACATGAAATTCCCCTAGTACACGGTGATATGTTATAGAGTAAATGATAAAATTTAATTCATTTTAAGTTTCTTCAAAAGCTATGGATGATAAAGTTTTGTTAAATATTATAACACAATTGATTAGTAAACGTTTCGATCCGATGAATTGATAACGACAAATGTGTTCCGGGACTTTAATATAAAATCAAGTCTGATAATATTTAAATATATTTTATAGTTAATCGAAAAAAAGTACATTTTATACTTTTTAAAATACGAAAATGACAATATATAACCCCTTGGTTTAAGATATATACAATTTTAATCCTTTATAAATAACTTTATAAAATTTAAAAACCTTTTATCATTTGAAATTGGCAAAAACAACCCTTTTGTTTATACTTAGAATATTGACAATTTCAGCCCCTCTAATTTGTAAGTTTCAAAATTTTACAATATATACCCCTTTGCATGAAATGTTTTGCGAATTACGTCCAAAATCCATAATAGTTGTATTTTTCAAATCCATTTAGTTTTGCAGCATTTAAATTATCATAATAAGCTAAAATAAGTTGGTTTTGCAAGCTTTAACAAGCTTATAGCTTATGAAAAGAGCTTATTAGCTTAAAAATCCAAAACGGGTTCGTTTGGTTTAAAAAGATTAACCTGATGGGTTTAAGGTTTTAAGATTAGTTTTCAAGCTTATAGAAATGACAAATTAGCTTATTGAAATAACTTATAAGACCAGCTTATGGCTTTTAGCTTATTAGATACACGAAAATGGCTTATTTAGGGTTTTAAACATCGTTAGGTTTAGGAAACCAAACGTGTAGGTTGGTGAATTCAAGAACCTAAAAAAGAGCTTAATACATGAGCTATATGCTTATTAAGGATCTAAAACAAAGGCAAAAGCTTATAAGCGAAAGGTGAAGAAGTAGTAAAAGCTTGAAATGGGGTTAGAAATGTGAATAGTTGGAGACACTTTAGGAAGGATGAATCAAGACCATCTTTTTCTTTTATTTCTTGGCTTAGAAAACAGCTTTTACAGTCCTTTTTAACCGTTCTTTGGACTTCTTAGATCATAGTTTTGGAGGTATTTGAAGCTATGGTGAGTTTGAATGTGTGTGTGTGTGTGTTCACTTACATAGGGCTAAAAAATGCTTAGGGACCAATTTCGGAGAATAAGGAGGACCAAGTTTACTTAGATGGGGCCAGGGTTTTATCCATGGGTGACTAAGGAAGGCTAGGATAGGTGTTGGAGGTGGAGAGGGTTTTACGTTATTAAGGGTGATAAGTAAGAGTGTTGTTCTTGATGAGCCAGGGTATGACAATGGTGCTTAGGGTGTTTTTGCTGTGAGGTGAAAGGTGGTCGGTGGTTTCCTTGGTGGTGACAAGTAGGCTAGCAAGGTGGTGAGGAGCTTGCTAGTTAGAAACTTATTTAGAACAAGTTTAAGGGTAACGAGTTCATGAGGGTTTCAGTTACGGGTTTTTTAGGCTTTTAGGACGTTATTGTAATTGAAAAGACGGGAAATCTAGTTTAAATATGATGCATTAGAAGCTTGTAACATGTTTCTTAAAGGTTGCATGAAATTTCCTTTTAGAAATTAGAGGGAAAATACCTAATTTGAATTCGTGCTTTAACTGGTTGTACATTGAGCTCAAATGAGTTGTACTATGATTTTGGAGGAAAAAGGTATTCAAATTTCATGCCATTGATAACTTGAAACAATGCCTTACAAGTTTGTCCATCTTTTTATATGTAAACATTAACATATAGTTTAGGTTTGTTATAAACGTAAACGTTTAAGTCCATTTTTGATAAAACGTTTTGAATTGTAGATAAATAGATAACGTATGGTAAAATGGTGATTAAAACATATTGCTTGACATATTATGACGTTTACTTTGAGTATAAATGTTGATGGAATTGGCATTGGTGGTTGCGTGAGCTCGTTTACTTTTGTTATGCAAGTTACGTTGACATAAATGAGTGACATAAAGCAAATATTCCGTGAAAATGATTGCATCTAATATAATAGAATGGAATTACAACTGAGGAAAGAAAATTGCATATAATTTAATAGATGGATAATTACATTGATGAAAATTGTGGGTTGTTATAGTCTCCCAACCTTATAGAAATCTCGTCCTGAGATTTAGTTGGATGTTAGAGTGATGTTTAGAAATAAATGTGGATACTTGGCACGAATGTGATCTTCGCGTTCCCACGTAAATTCTGGTCTTCTTTTAGAGTTCCATCTTACTTTGACTATAGGGATACGACTTTATCTCAGTTTCTTGACTTCTCGATCCATAATTTTTATTGGTTCTTCCACAAAATTGAGTTTGTCATCGAGCCAAAGCTCTTTCATTGGAATGATGAGGGATTCGTCAAATAGACATTTCTTTAAATTAGAAACGTGGAAGGTAGTGTGGACATTTCTGAGTTCTTCAGGAAGCTCAAGTGTGTATGCCACTAGGCCAACCCAACCAAGGATCTTAAATGACCCATTGTATCGGGGGTTAAGCTTTCCTCGTTTTCCAAATCGGATGTCACCTTTCTGAGGTGACACTTTTAACATAACACGATCTCCAACTTGGAATTCCAAAGGCTTTCACCTTACATTAGCGTAACTCCTTTGCCGGTCTCTTGCAGCTTGCAAGCGTTGTCGGATTTGTACTATCTTTTCAGTAGTTTCATGGATTATCTCTGGTCTTGTGAGTTGGACATCTCCAACTTCGGCCCAGCAGATAGGTGATCGACACTTTTGACCATAAAGTGCCTCGAATGGTGCTGCCTTATTACTGGCATGGTAACTATTATTGTAAGAAAATTCTACCAGTGGTAAGTGTCTCTCCCATCCTTTTCCAAAATCTATAACACAGGCTCGAAGCATGTCGTCAAGTGTTTGGATGGTTCTTTCACTTTGTCTGTCAGTCTCGAGATGATATGTCGTACTCATATCTAATTGAGTACCCAAAGCATTCTGCATTGACTGCCAGAATCTGAATGTGAAGTGACTGTTACGATTCGAGATGATGGATATCGGCACTCCATGCCGTGAGACTATTTCCTTTATATACAACCTTGTAAGGGTTTCCATACTATCTGTGTCTTTGGTAGGGGTGAAATGTGCTAATTTGATAAGGCGGTCTAGAATGACCTAAATTGTGTCATGTCCACTAGATGTTGTGGGTAGTTTTATAAAGAAGTCCATCGTTATTCTTTCCTATTTTCATGTAGGAATCTTTGGTTGTATCAGTAAGCCGGATGGCTTCTGACATTCTGCTTTTACTCTAGAGCATGTTAAACACTTGCCAACATATTCAGCGATGATTGCCTTCATGTTAGGCCACCAATAGAGTTTCTTCAGATCTTGATACATCTTTCCAGAACCTGGGTGGATGGAATACTTCGATTTATGGGGTTCATGCATGATTAAGTTTCTCAAACCACCAAAGAATGGTAACCAACTTCGATTCTTGATACATCGGGTTCCATCAGGGCGTACTTCAAATGCTTTGTCCATTCCTCATAAGTTCTTAGCTTCGATATTCTCTTCTTTGATCGCCTCAATTTTATTAGATGTCCTCGAAATCTTTGAAAAATCTTTGATAAATCTCTGATAGTAGCCGCCGAGTCCTAAGAATTGGCATATTTCTGTAGGTGTAGTAGGAGATGCCCAATCCTTAACTGATTTAATCTTGGCGGGGTCAATGTGATTTCCTTGACTGTCAATCACGAATGGCGTTGTCTCATGTTAAACTCTATCATTAAACTTTCGTTTGTGATCATTGGTTCCTTGCACAGAATTGTGCTTTGTTACTTGATCCATTAACCTTTGGGTTATGGTAATGGCTTCCTCCAAAGTTTGAGGCTTTGAAGTGGTAACATTTCCTTCAATACTTCTGGGTAATCCCCCGATGAAGACTTCCATGAGTTTCTCAGAATTTGGCACCATAGTTGGGCATAAAACTGCCAATTCCTAGAATCTTCTAACGTAAGTCTTGAGATCATTTCCTTTTACAGTCAGATTGTAAAATTCATCTTTTATTTTCTTGACCTCGATTCGGGGACAATACTTATTTATTGGGAGCTTTTTAAGTTCAAACCAGTTGATTTGTAGCTTCGCTATTCTAAATTGGTGGGCGTGAATTCACCCAGGACAAAGCTTCTTCAGTTAGAGTACCAGTAGCAAATTTCACTTTGCAGTCCTCGGTACAGTTGCTACGGGAAAATACCGATTCAGTTCGTTCAAACCAGCGGATGAGGCCAACAACGCCTTCCGTACCTTTGAAATTGAAAGGTTGGCAACTCATAAACTCTTTGTAGCTACATTTTCTTGCTACAGGAGTTTCACCTTGTCGGGTGTTCCTATTTGTATTGTCAGCATTTGCCATGGTAGCAGCTTGTGCTTCCAGAGCTGCGACAACACTATCAGCAACTAGTTTCCTGATGGCGGCCTGAGTCATGGCTGGTGCTGCAGATGTTGATGTCCTCTTGGGAGCCATTCTATCAACATTTACAAGACAACACAAAATAAGAATCATATCATAAGTCATTTGTACAATGTATGGAAATTTTGACAATGACTTATTTGATACAAGTTCTAACAAAGAAATACACATTCTTTGATATTACATTGTAGGATATAACAGGAAAATTTCAGAATTAACACTCTAACAAGCATCTAACTCATTAGGTTTCTCGGGGACTGATTCACTTCTCAGTGGTTTCATACCGCGACCACTTAGATAACTTATCAAAGGATAGTTTGGTGATGGTGTTGGTGAAATCGTATGCTCAATGTCTTGATCATTAATCATATCCATGATAAGGGTCCAAAGGTCTTGAGAAAACCGAATGGGTAGAGAACCATAGTAATCCGGATTACATAAGCTATGAGTCATACACTACAGGGATGGATAGACAACACGACATAACATAAATCGATATCATGAAACAGCGAGGTATAATAGAATCACAACTTCATTATGTCATAAACAACTTGTCTACATATTTTACATAACCAAAATTTGACAAGTGTCATTATTTATGCCACACATCCAGTGGTTGGATTCTAAACAAAAGTTGTAAATGACAAAGATCTAGTCTAGTAGTCTGGTGGTCCTCCCTTGTGGTTCTTGAGCTCATGGATCTTGTCCAGAAGACTCTTCATATCTGATCGGTGGCGAACCTGGATATCCTCGATGAGTATCTCTAGAGTAGAAGTCCTGACGCGAGCAAGAACAATCTCATCGTTATGTCCCATTTGCTCTTTTTGAAGTTCAGCAATCTGGTTACGGGCTTTTTGAAGTTAATTCTCTATACTGTCAAAATCTCGCTGGATGATTACACGACCATCAACAAGACCTTCTATATTTTCTTCCACTTCTCAAATAAGTTCGAGAGGGAGGTGATCTAAGTGATTCAAATAGTCTCGACTGTTCTCATGACGCCCAAAACTCATCTTATGGAACTTCTCCAATCTCAATACTGAGGAGAGCAAAAGTAGAGGAGGATGATAGGAACGGGCTCGTTCTTAGGTGGTAAATCGCCTTTGGAAGAAAGAATCTCAGGAAATCAAACTTTGGTGATAGTGGTAACATGGGCGATTGGAGGCAAAAACAGTTGGTGGAGCAATAGGAGTTTGTGGTAGTGGAATAGGTGATTCATTACTAGTAGCATTGTATGCTTGCATAAATTTCATATACGGATCATCATGGAAAGGTGAGATGGTTAGCGAGGCCAAAAGATCCTTAGATAGATCCTATGAAGGATCAGGAGAGGTGTTTCCCGGTGAGGCTAGGAAATAGTCCGGTAAGGCCAGAGTATAGTCAGGAGAGAGTTGTGAGAAAAATTGTCTAATATCGAATTCAGATGGGATGATAATAGGGTGGTTAGATGTAGACATTACTGTGTAACAACCCAGTGGAAATAACATAAGTTATTTATATAATAGTTATGTATTTTTACATACTATTCAGGAAATGTAGTGGCACAGAGGGCTTTCTTGGATGGAAAATAGTTATAGTTTAGGTTTTAACCTTGTTCTCTATAACTGCGGCTCTTGATACCAATCTGTAACACCCCCATATTTGACATATAGCAGCGAAAGTTAATTTGGGGTATTACTTCATGAATCAATAGTCATAATCATAGAAAACGACTCAAAAGAGACGTTTTGGAAAATTTAGTTATCATTCAATAATATCAGAGTTTTACAAAAGAGGTCCCAAAATACATTGAAAACATAAAAGTTAAATGATAACAAGTTTGGACGTCCTCCAGTCCAATGCCACTCCGTGTCATAGGTTGCTCAATTACCTGAGATAAACATGCTAAAAGGTCAACACAAAGGTTGAGTGAAATTCACAGTGTTTGCAATGAAATGTTTGAATACAAGTCAATGTAATAGTAATAATTGCAACTAATACAATTATCATGGTAAACAATATTATATTATTGCACTAAGCTCATGACACCAAAACCTTAAGATATTCATAAGTTATTGCCCCAAGCAGGTGCTTTGCCAAACACCCGTAGTTCTTCAAATTAAATGCGTCCGTATGATAGTACGTTGTTATCTACCTGGACGGGGAAGTTCAGTCCCAATAGATCTATTCATGGCATTCTCGCTTACTCAACCAGTATGTTCGGTTACAAGTAATTAACGGTTCATGATAGTGGGGCCTTATGGCAAATGGAGGTACTTAGGCAATAATACATCAGGATAGCATACAATTGTAAAACACTTGTATTTATGGTTTGTAGCATGTATCTCCCCACGGAGTTTAGAAAACATGTAAAGGTAGGACTATGAACTCACCTTGATAAGGTAGTTGATTGATTTAAAATTTAATTGAAATAGGAGTAAACAGCCTCGTCACGTAACCTGGGGTAATGTGTCAAGTCTTAGTTTGATTGTTTCAAAACTTTATTTCATAAATTTTAACGTAAATGATTTTGATTTATTAGTTTTGGAAAACATCATATCACTCATCCGTTCGGGGGGGACTATCCATAATCCCAGAGGTCATGTAGTAAATGGTTGAGGAGCTAGGACATTTAATCGTAATTCCTCAACTCGTTCACAATCGTCTACCCAAATGAATTCCTCCCAAGAAATTCCCTGTAAGGTGATAAGTTATAGTTTAAATGGCTGGATTTTATCATTTTAAGTTTCTTCAAAAAAGCTAATGAAGATGAATTATGTTAAATATATAAACATTATAGATTTATAGTGTTTCGATTCGACGATTGATAATGGACAAATGTGTCGGGCTCTTAATAAAATCGATTCTTATAATATTTAAATATATTTTTATAATTAATATAAAAATATTACATTTTATACCCTTAAGAATATGAAAATGACAATATATACCCTTGTTATATATTAATTTACAATTTTAACCTTTTACTTTATATCTTTAAACATTTAAACCCTTAACTTTATAGTATGGCAAAACAAACCCCTGAAGTTTAACTTTAGGATAATTACATTTTTTGCCCGAAAGTTTAATAATTTCAAAAGTTACAATATATACTCCTATGCATGAAATGTTTTGCGTTTTTAGTCCAAATTCTATAATCTTTGTATTTTTGATCTCAAAATCAATTTTTCAGCTTATAGCTTATTACTATAAGCTAAAATAAGTATGTTTTATGAGCTTGTAGCTTATGAAAAGAGCTTGTGAGCTTAAAAATCCAAAATGGGCATGTTTGGTTTAGAAACAATAACCTGATGGGTTAGGGATTTTAGGATTAACTTTAATGATTATGAAAGTAATAGATTAACTTATTCGAATAGCTTAAAAGTTCAGCTTATGGCTTTAAGGGTTTAGGCTTTACGAAAATAGCTTATTAGGGTTTTTAGGGTGCGTTTGGTTTAGGAAAACCAAATGAGTAAGCTTTAGGGTTTAAGGGCTTATTTCATGTGATCATAAGGATGTATAGGAGCTGATATATAATCTAAAACAATACAAGAGCTTATTGAACGAGTGAAAAAGGCTTACTAGTATACGAATTGATGAAATGGGTCGAAATGAGCAATTTATTACATAAAACTTTATGAGATAAATCAAGAGCTTCTTTCTCTTATTCCTTGGTTCCAAGATAGCTTATACTTTCTTTCTTCTCTTCTATGGCTTGGTTAGATCATAGTTTTGAGGTAGATTTGAGTTTAAATGGTGAGTTAAAGAAGTATGTATGTATGCGTGTGTATATATAGGCTCAAAATCTTAGAGTGGTGGCCAAGTTGAGTGGAGTGGTGGCCAAGGTGTGGTAGAGTAACAACCAAGGGCTGCTAAGGGTGACTAAGGAGGGCTAGGGACTAGCTTTGAAAGGTATAAG
The DNA here is from genome assembly GCA_026074375.1 of Tanacetum coccineum. Lineage (NCBI taxonomy): Eukaryota > Viridiplantae > Streptophyta > Magnoliopsida > Asterales > Asteraceae > Tanacetum > Tanacetum coccineum. Next base: position 53,809 of record BQNB010006640.1, on the reverse strand, counting down.
GAGGTGGAGAGGGTTCGGTTATCATAGGAGGTGACATGAGGGGTTTTACTTGGTGAGCAAGGGTATGACAAAGTGCTAGGGTGGTGACAAGGTGGTGATGGAGGTGCTTAGCAAGGTGGTAGGAATGGTGGTGAATCATGAAGAAGGGTGGTTGCTTGGTTGTAGCTTGGTTCGAACTAGTTTAGGGTGAAACGGGTTGTTTAAGGTTTTCGGGTTAGGGTTTTGGTTTTTGGACGAGCTAGGGTAATGAAATGGAGGGAAAACATTGTTTAAATATGGTGCTTAGAAAGTTGTAACTCGTGCCTAAAAGATGGTACGAAATGCTTATAGATTTTGGGAGAAAATGGTTAAGAGTATGGTACGAAATGCCTTAAGATTTTGTACCTTAAGAAGTTATACCATGGTTTTGGAGGGAAAAGATATTTAAATTTCATGTATTGATAACTTGTACACATGCCTTATTATCTTGTACATTTGGTTTATATGAAAACATTACATGAAATCGGGGTTTTGATATAAACGTTAACGTATAAATCCGTTTTTTTAATAAACGTTACAAAAGGTACGTTAAATAGATAACGTATGGTAAAATGGTGATTAAAACATATTGCTTGACATATTATAATGTTTACTTGACATAAACGTTGATGAAATTTGCATTGGTAGGTTGCGTGAGCACGTTTACTTTTGTAATGTAAGTTATGTTATATTATGGATGGAATAAAGCAAAAATATTCCCGTGAAAATAGTTGTATCTAATTTAATAGATGGAAATTACACTGAGGAAAATTGCATATAATTTAATAGATGGATAATTACATAGAGGAAAATTATGGGTTGTTATAGGTAGGAGTCTCTGTGCTTGTTGGGTGCTGTGGGTTTTGGGGTGCGGGTAGGTTTTTGTATGGGTGGGGTTTGTCGGCGTTTTATGGGCGCAGTGTTTGCCGCCCTTGGTGACGTGCGTGTTTTGGTGTATGGACTGGGAGAGGTTTGGTGGAGTTTGTGTTGGGAGGTGGTGGTTAGCCAGTTTTCTCTCTTAATATCTTCAACTCTTTTAATTTCCAGTTATTTATTTTCTTGTTATCTATTTCAAATCAACTCAAAAACCATTTTCAAAACGTGACATTACAAATTAAAACTAATTACAACTTAGCTCTTGGGATGACCTCGGATTTACCATTCTATACTACCCACGATCAGGTTCTCTGCCCGTTAGTGCGTTGAGGGTAGATCGAGTTTTATAAATTTAAAACTTGGTAAAAATATATTTAAAAATAAAATACGCATCAATTTGGCTAGACCGTCTTTTATCTTTTGTTAAATTTTCTTGCGTGTGTTTGTTTCTTAAGTTGATTTTAGCTCACCCAAAACCGTTAGCAAGTCTCACAGGCTGAAAACACCCTCTTATCTGTTAGATTTAAGCTTAATATAGGTTTAGTATAGTTAACATAGAGTAAAATTAACCTATGTTTCGTTAACCAAAATATTGATAAATTGAAAGATGTTTTCTTGCTCTTAGTATCGACACCTACTTACCACGGAATACCACTGATCGGAGTCACTGCCCGTTAAAGTGTTTGTTTTTGGTTAAGTCCGCAAAATCTAAATTTACAATCTTGAAACATATAAATTTCAACCACCAACGACAATCGTGATCGACACCCTACATACACGGCAAAACTCCCATTGACTGGGTACATACCGTGAATGTTGTTTTAGGTAAGTCGGCAAAATATAAATTAAAACTTAAAAGCATAAATTAACTATATGACGACACAATCAGTTGAACCATTCAAAGGTCACGGTCTTCCTATAAATAGAAGACTCATATTCCAACGGATTTTAAATCAAAAATCATAGGAAATACTCTCAAATCCTCATTAAGCTATATTGGATTCGATAGATTCAAGTTTTTCTTGAATTGATTTTTGTATCCTTAAAACAGACGTTGTACAGACGAAATTCTGTTTTAGGACACTGCGCTTTGTTGGCCTCAATCAAGCTTATTATAATCTTCAATATTGTTGTAACATTATTCCAAGCACTAGTAAATTGTTTTTGCATTTAAGAGCATCCACTATAGTAGTTTGTGAAAAGGTTCATAAAAAGATGAAGAGGTCTAAAAATGTATAGACGATAGTGGATGTATATTTCAAGTCTATGTGGCATGAATAAGTCTAGGATTTTGAAGAGGTCAAAACTTTAAATATTTTGAACGTCTAGAGTGTGTTTTATGATATGAAAAGGTTTATGAATAGGTCTATCCATAGTAAAAATGGGTTTATAATTTGTGAAGGCTTATAAATTGATAAAGTTTTAAATGTATAAACCTTTTTATAGGATCATCATAGTCTATGCCCTAATAATAGCTAAATGTTATTAACGAGGGTAATAAAATGTCGTGCGTTGCTGCGGGATTATTTTGTTGGAATATATTTTTTTCTTGAAAGAAAAACTAATACATATGCTGTTGATAAAATATAATGCCTAAAACATTATTAATATTTTTCACATCTTCACGTTTTGATAATCACAAAATATTAAATAGTTTCAATGTAAATTCAACGTAAACTAAGTAATTGTCGTAAATTTTCATTTCGATACTTAAAATCATCTTAACGTATGAATAAATAAATCGCTTAGGCATTTTATGATTCAAAGGAAATTTTTTATTACAACCTCAAACATTTATAAAATGTTGTAAACATTTTTATAAACATTACAAAACATTTTCTACAATTAAAAGAAATGTTTTATTCAAAATAAACATTTTGAAATTCAAATTTTCGGACCTAAAACGGCTAGAAAAGTTCCAGAAAACCCCTACACAAAAAACAAACTGGGGAGGCCCTAGCCTAGGGCGGCCCCCTTAAATACACGGGCGGACCCCTTAATTTTAAAGGGAACCCGCCCACCTATTTAAGGAGGACCTCCCCTAGGTCGGACGCTCCCTTAGATTATCTTTTCTAAATACTGGACTTTTCCCCAACTATTTTCTCACCTTTTGCACTCATTCTTTTTGCCCAAAACAGCCCACATATCCTCTAAAATCCTTTGATCATTTAATCATAAAGCTTTGTTTCCAAGTGATCCAAGCTCAATTCCTCAAGTCGCAGAGAAGATTACCTTCTCATCAAGTGAAGAAGTATTACACATTTGTGTGTTGTTGCAATCTTATTGCATTCATATCATAACTTTTAGTTTACGCGATTTAACTTAACGTTTACAGTTTAAGAGAAAACGCGTAAAACCCTAAAAATAAATTGTGCATTACATAACGTCGAACAATGACCTAAAACACGAGGTGTTATAATCCATTCCTCAAAAAGTTTGGTGTAATGCGGCCGATACGTCAACTTATACAATTAATAGAGTTTCCATTAGACGTATTTTAGGAAAGACTCCATACGAATTGTTAAGAGGTAGGAAACCAAAACTTAACTATTTTAGAGTATTCGAAAGTAAATGCTTTATTCTTAATACAAAAGATTACCTCACCAAGTTCGACCCAAAGTGGTACGAAGGTGTTTTCCTAGGATATTCGCAAAATAGTAAAGCTTACATAATACTTAACAAACAAACAATGAAAGTTGAATAGTCGTTGAATGTAACTTTCGATGAAACTCCTCCCCCGCCTAAAACATCATCATTGGAAGATGATGAGTTAGTCAAAGAAGAAGCTATTAAGGTTAGTAAAACAAAACCCATAGGCAATGATCTTGAAGATATTTTATTAAAAAATAATCAAATTTTAAATATTAAAGAATCTAAAACTCATCCCCTAGAAAACGTTATTGGTAATCTAAATCAAAGAACTCTTAGGTCGCAAGCTCAAGACAAAAGCAATTTCTTTTGCTTTATTTACACAATAAAACCTAAAAATATAAATGAGGCATTAAAAGATGAAAATTAGGTAATGGCCATGCAAGAGGAACTAAACCAATTTAAAACAAATGATGTTTGGGAACTAGTCCCGAATCCTATGGATATGACTATTATAGAAACAAAATGGGTATATAGAAATAAACTCGATGAAAATGGCGTCGTAACTAGAAACAAAGCTAGGTTAGTCGCCTAAGGTTATAATTAACAAGAAGGAATTGATTATGACGAAACATATGCACCCGTAGCTAGACTAGAGTCCATAAGAATACTTTTAGCTTATGCTTGCGCACTAGACTTTAAGTTATACCAAATGGATGTGAAGAGTGCATTCCTTAACGGTTTTATCAATGAGGAGGTTTACGTGGCACAACCTCCGGGATTCATTGACTTTGTAAAACCTAATTATGTCTATAAACTTAAGAAAGCTCTTTATGGTCTAAAACAAGCCCCAAAAGCTTAGTACGATCGATTAAAAGCCTTTTTTATTAAACATAATTACTTCATGGGAATGGTAGATAATGTAGAATCCAAGATCTGGACTCAACTAGGGTAATATAACAATGATTGATAAACACAACGGAATATAAAGAACAAGAACACAATCATGTTACTAATAAGGTTTTCTTTATAAAACACAATAAAGAAACTAACTACTACTACTACACTACACACGCTCTATGCATTTCTTAGACTCTTATTGGAGAAGTCTGCTATGAATGGATGGATCGTAACCTAGACGCCTATCCTCTTTATATAGTAAAGGATGGTTACAAACCCTAGCTTACTAACAAAGCTAACTATTACATAATTGGTCCTTCATTATTTCTTCTTTCTTCATTTCGTCTAATAGGTTTTGTAATCTTCAAATCTGTAATCCCAAACAAATCTTCCCTATTTGTATATTACAAAAAACAAAACCTGCATGAAGAAACAATGCTAAAACATGTCATCACAATAATAAGCTGCACACCATAAATCTTCTTCCCCTTTTTGTAATCATCCAATAGGGGTCTTGTGCAACTCGTAAACGCTTCCCCTCAAGTGATGCATGTAGATGGTTAAGTATTTTTGAACAATAAGCTTCCCCTTAAAAATATACTAACTTCTCATAATCTCGAACTTAATTGGCTTGAAATAGTACGTATAAAAGAAACATCCAAGTGCAATACATCCTCCTCGTCATGTTAAACAGTATCCTCACGACGGCGATCTACCTCAATCCCTTATTGCATTCACAAAAGGGTGAACTGTTACATATCGATTAAAAAGCCAATGCATCAAACGTCTTCACAATATCCTATTTGATTTCAATTGCGTATAAGACGTTTATCCACCCTAGTTATGGTTCATCGTTGGTCCTGACCCTACCTCCCCATAAGTTCCATCAAGTTTCATCGATTCAATCAATCAATAAGACTGTTTGATCCGATCAATACGAGTATTTATTACCAGATACAAATCGTAAATTCGTATCTTAGCTATGATTCATCGTGCATCCCTGATCAAAATCCTCCATAGCTTAGTTAAAAAATAACAAGTGTCTGGTCCCGGCACCAAACAGAATTTATTATGTTATGTAATAAACCACTCATGAACACCAAACCAAATCAAGAAGAAGTAACCAAGCCATAAGCATCACATCGTCCAAGATCCAAGGGTGTCTGAGGACCTATAAACCAGCAACAATAACAAAACAATATCGAACAAGGCAAGCAGAAGAAACCATAAGCAGACCAGCAGAAACCATAAAGCCTACCAGCCAGAAACTTACAGCGACCAGCAGACAACCGAGAACCATCAATCAGCATGAACCATAATGAAACCCGCTCAAGACAGGTGACCAGAACTAACCACACACGACCAACCGGTATTAACCGAAGACAGAATTAACTCGTAAATGACCAGTACTAACCCATCAGGTACCAGTATTATCCTTTTATTCAACCACTTCCATCAACAGCAGCCCATAAACTTAGCAGCTTAATATCCACATTAAAAAACATATGGAAATAAATAGAGAAACCAAAACCTAATCCATAAAGATCAGGGATTTCACAACCACGAATCTTATCCCATATACATCAAGAGTAGTTCAAAAGAGAAAATAAATCCATTATACCCTCCTCACAATCCTTTAACCAACCATGTTGCGACTTTTCTTTTAAACCTGCCTGTTTTTCTTTGTAAAACTACGACCACCTGCTTCGCGGTTATACATGGTCACCAGCAGACCCATAAAGTAGATAAACTAAAAAGCTAGAGAAACACAAAAATAATCATACAGATACCTTTTTTTTTAAGTATACAGAACGACGCTCTAAAAGTGTCACGAAATCGTCGCAATAAATTGTCACAAAAGGTTAGTAAAACAAAAACCATAGGCAATGATCTTGAAGACATCTCATTAGAAAATAATCAAATTATAAATATTAAAGAATCTAAAACTCATCCCCTAGAAAACGTTATTGGTAATCTAAATCAAAGAACTCTTAGGTCGCAAGCTCAAGACAAAAGCAATTTCTTTTGCTTTATTTCCACATTAGAACCTAAAAATATAAATGAGGCATTAAAAGATGAAAATTGGGTAATGGCCATGCAAGAGGAACTAAACCAATTTAAAACAAATGATGTTTGGGAACTAGTCCCAAATCCCATGGATATGACCATCATAGGAACAAAATGGGTATATAGAAATAAACTCGATGAAAATGGTGTCGTAACTAGAAACAAAGCTAGGTTAGTCGCCCAAGGTTATAATCAACAAGAAGGAATTGATTATGACGAAACATATGCACCCGTAGCTAGACTAGAGTCCATAAGAATACTTTTGGCTTATGCTTGCGCACTAGACTTTAAGTTATACCAAATGGATGTGAAGAGTGCATTCCTTAACGGTTTTATCAATGAGGAGGTTTACGTGGCACAACCTCCGGGATTCATTGACTTCGCAAAACCTAATTATGTCTATAAACTTAAGAAAGCTCTTTATGGTCTAAAACAAGCCCCAAAAGCTTGGTACGATCGATTAAAAGCCTTTCTTATTAAACATAATTACTCCATGGGAATGGTAGATAACACACTCTTCACTAAAAAGAAAGACTCCAATCTCATTATTGTCCAAATATATGTTGATGACATTATATTCGGATCAACTTGTCAAGAAATGTGTGATGACTTTGCCAAGATCATGCATGATGAGTTCGAAATGAGTATGATGGGGGAACTAAATTTCTTCTTAGGATTACAAATAAAACAATTAGATGATGGAATATTTTTTAATCAATCAAAATATATTAAGGAAATGCTTAAGAAATTTGGACTAGAAGACTCTAAGCCAATAAAAACCCCTATGTCTACGGAAACCAAACTCACGAGAGACGAAGAAGGTGAGTCCGTAGATAATACCAAATATAGAGGCATGATAGGTAGTTTATTATACTTAACGGCAAGTAGACCCGATATCATGTTTAGTGTTTGCCTTTGCGCCCGCTTTCAAGAGGATCCCAAAACCTCTCACCTAGAAGCGGTTAAACGTATCTTCCGATACATTAAAGGCACTACGCATTTAGGATTATGGTATCCTAAGGGATCCGGCATAGAAACAATAGTGTATGCGGATTCGGATCATGCGGGAGATTACGTAGATCGCAAGAGCACTAGTGGTGTTTGCACGTTTATGGGATGTTGTCTAACATCTTGGTTTTCGAAGAAGCAAACCGCTCTTGCCATCTCCACAACCGAAGCGGAATACGTAAGCGCCGGAAAGGCATGTCAACAAGCTCTATGGATGAAACAAGCTCTCATAGACTATGGCGTTAGGTTAGATGACATTCCAATAATGTGTGATAACAAAGGGGCTATAGACTTAAGTAAGAATCCCGTTCAACACTCACGAACAAAACACATTGAGATTCGCCATCACTTCCTTCGCGATAATGTTCAAAAAGGAAATATCTCTATAGAAAAGGTCTCATCGGAAGACAACATAGCCGATATTCTAACTAAACCACTTAAACGTGAGCCTTTTATCTACTTACGTCTAGGTCTAGGAATGATGGAACAAATTGATTAAGTTTTCGGCATAATAATGAAATGATAATCATCAATGGACCAATTGTCAAAAATCTGAGAATTTTTTTTAACAGGGGGTGGCCCCCTTAATTCATAAAGGGCGGCCCCCTTAATTTTAAGGGGACCACCCACCTGACTGACAATTTTTTTTTCTTTTTCTCTCTGTGTCTAGGTTTCTATTTTGCACAAAATCACAAGATTGGGAAAAGTCTATAAGCAAACTTTTACAAATCCTCCTATGCATATATCATTATACATATATACAATAATCCCAATCTATTATTTTCCAAAAAGTCTTTCTCACAACTAGGAGCACATGAAAATCAATTATCACATGTTATTGAGATATGCTAAAAACATTTTTCACATATGCATAATGTTCTCTTACTTGTTGTCAAAAGTATATAATCTAATATATATTTACGACAATCTTGGATGAGCAAAATTAAATCAAGGAGCACTTGGATTATTTCTTAGGTTTTACATGTCTTAGTGTCTAAATAATCGCTACTCCACATTTGTCGCACTTAGGCACACACTAGGATTTGCACAAAAGTTTGGTTCGTTTTTTTAACTTAACCCCCTTATCAAGGAAAATTCTTTGTGTATTATATCTAGTTACTATTTCATATGTTCTTCACCCTTATGATCTTCAATTCATATATATGTATATGCCAAAATTATGTGAAATAGGTTATCCTACATCTTGTCATACATATGTAGAATGTTGAATGCTTAAGTGCTATGTGCTAAAAATATTAATTGCCATAAAAGGATGAACTTACTGCAAATTAACCACAAAAACATAAACCTTCACACAAAATTTTGAGAAAAATCAAATTTTGGGAAATCTAGAAAATGCCAGTAGGCGGCCCCCTTAATTCATAAAGGGCGGCCCCTTAATTTTAAGGGGACCGGCCTAGGCAAACGCGGGTAAAATAGTATTTTCACCTCCCTTTAACCAAATACCCTCTAGACTTAGCTACTGTTTCCCTAAATTCACAAACATTTCTTGGATTTGATCCTTTAAATGTTCATTCTTCCCAATTTAAACCTTTCCTCCACTATAAATACATTCTCATCCATCATCATCACAATCATCCTCACCAATGACATCTCCTAACAAACCCACATCCAAACCATCAAGGGTAGCCAAAATGAGTGTGAAACCCATTTGGAGGAAGAAACTAAACCCTTGTAACACATCCAATGGGCTCAATGTAAACTTACCTACACCAATGCCAAAACCACTCACTCCTCATCATCAACCATCTCAAGAAAACAATCACCCCAATCAAGCATTACCAAATCCTTACATCAAGAACACTACCACATCACCACAAGTTGTCTCACATCCTCCACTTCCCATCTCACCCATCAACTCACATGAAACTCACACTCAAGTTCCACCTCAAAGTGACAACCAAACTCAACACACATCACCTCCATCTCCAAGTAAAGAAAGCCTAGTTGATGACATTAATCAACTACAAGACCTATCAAACCTCTTGGCCATGCATCTCTCCCAACAACAAAACAACATTCCCTCATCACCTTACTCTCCAAACCTACCACACACTCTTAACATGAACCAAGTTGAAACCCATGTTGGGTATTGCCCTTGTTGCATCTTCATCTAAAAACAATTCCTTGCTTTAAGTGAGGATATAAATTGGATTGAATTCCTCCTCACTCGACCACATACACCTCTTAGAGTTCAAAGAGATTACCCTTCCACAACCGCCTCCGCTCTAAACTCTCCATCAACAACCAACTAACTTTGTAATATGCCTACAAATAATCGTCAAACCATTTTGTGTCGCAACCAAGTCAAAAATCCTTCTATGGCTATTTAAGATTTTCTTTTATGATGTATTAATTTGATTCTAAAGCATATTTGTTTTTCTATTTATGTATGCTTGTGTGTTATTCACACACATTGTCCTAAATGAATGAAGCATATTTTGCTTTGATGTTTGCTTGCACTTGTCATATTTTTCCTTCCTTCTTGCTACATGTTAGAAATTTTTGTATTGTTCTAACTCGTTTTTGTAGCCAAGAAACCATAGCTCGATTCCTTGGTGCCCTCGAACGAGGGGGATCAAGGGGGAGCAATTATTCTGTCGATCTAACTAGCAATTCTCGACGATGTCTTTTTGATTCTACAAAAAGGGGGAGACATGAAACTCACTAAATACTTGTTTAAAAATAATTTTACATTTAATGAGTTTAAATTTTGTAATCATCAAAAAAGGGAGATTGTTGATAAAATATAATGCCTAAAAACATTATTAATATTTTTCACATCTTTACGTTTTGATACTCACAAAATATAAAAACGTTCAATGTAAAATTAAACGTAAACAAGTAATTAGTAGTAAATTTTCATTTCGAAAATTATTATCACTTAAAGGTATGAATAAATAAATGCTTAATGCATTTTATGATCAAAGAAAATTTTTATTCAAACATCATACTCTTATGTCGCAAGCTCAAGACAAAAGCAATTTCTTTTGCTTTATTTCAACAATAGAACCTAAAAATATAAATGAGGCATTAAAAGATGAAAATTAGGTAATGGCCATGCAAGAGGAACTAAACCAATTTAAAACAAATGATGTTTGGGAACTAGTCCCAAATCCCATGGATATGACCATTATAGGAACAAAATGGGTATATAGAAATAAACTCGATGAAAATGGCGTCGTAACTAGAAACAAAGCTAGGTTAGTCGCCCAAGGTTATAATCAACAAGAAGGAATTGATTATGACGAAACATATGCACCCGTAGCTAGACTAGAGTCCATAAGAATACTTTTAGCTTATGCTTGCGCACTAGACTTTAAGTTATACCAAATGGATGTGAAGAGTGCATTCCTTAACGGTTTTATCAATGAGGAGGTTTACGTGGCACAACCTCCGGGATTCATTGACTTCGCAAAACCTAATTATGTCTATAGACTTAAGAAAGCTCTTTATGGTCTAAAACAAGCCCCAAAAGCTTGGTACGATCGATTAAAAGCCTTTCTTATTAAACATAATTACTCTATGGGAATGGTAGATAACACACTCTTCACTAAAAAGAAAGACTCCAATCTCATTATTGTCCAAATATATGTTGATGACATTATATTCGGATCAACTTGTCAAGAAATGTGTGATGACTTTGCCAAGATCATGCATGATGAGTTTGAAATGAGTATGATGGGGGAACTAAATTTTTTCTTAGGATTACAAATAAAACAATTAGATGATGGAATATTTTTTAATCAATCAAAATATATTAAGGAAATGCTTAAGAAATTTGGACTAGAAGACTCTAAGCCAATAAAAACCCCTATGTCTACGGAAACCAAACTCACGAGAGACGAAGAAGGTGAGTCCGTAGATAATACCAAATATAGAGGCATGATAGGTAGTTTATTATACTTAACGGCAAGTAGACCCGATATCATGTTTAGTGTTTGCCTTTGTGCACGCTTTCAAGAGGATCCCAAAACCTCTCACCTAGAAGCGGTTAAACGTATCTTCCGATACATTAAAGGCACTACGCATTTAGGATTATGGTATCCTAAGGGATCCGGCATAGAAACAATAGTGTATGCGGATTCGGATCATGCGGGAGATTACGTAGATCGCAAGAGCACTAGTGGTGTTTGCACGTTTATGGGATGTTGTCTAACATCTTGGTTTTCGAAGAAGCAAACCGCTCTTGCCATCTCCACAACCGAAGCGGAATATGTAAGCGCCGGAAAGGCATGTCAACAAGCCATATGGATGAAACAAGCTCTCATAGACTATGGCGTTAGGTTAGATGACATTCCAATAATGTGTGATAACAAAGGGGCTATAGACTTAAGTAAGAATCCCATTCAACACTCACGAACAAAACACATTGAGATTCGCCATCACTTCCTTTGCGATAATGTTCAAAAAGGAAATATCACTATAGAAAAGGTCACATCAGAAGACAACATAGCCGATATCCTAACTAAACCACTTAAACGTGAGCCTTTTAACTACTTACGTCTAGGTCTAGGAATGATGGAACAAATTGATTAAGCTTTTGGCATAATAAAGAAATGATAATCATCAAAGAATTATTTGACAAAAATTATGAGAATTTTTTTTTTTCAAACAGGGGGTGACCCCCTTAAATCATAAAGGGCGACCCCCTTAATTTTAAGGGGACCGCCCAGACTTTAAGGGGACCACCCACTGACAAATTTTTTTTTCTTTTTTTCTTCTCTTTGTGTCTATGTTTCTATTTTACAAAAAAACACAAGATTGGGAAAAGTTTATAAACAAACTTCTACTAATTCTTCATTATATACAATAGTCCCAATCTATTATTTTCTAAAAAGTATATTCCTCAAAAACTGGAGCACATAAAAAAAAAAAAAACACTCAAGTTTCAATATTGTTGAGTTATGCGCTAAAAATATTTTTCACATATGCATAATGTTCTCTTGCTTGTTGTCAAAAGTATATAATCTAATATATAATTTTCGACAATCTTGATTGAGCAAAATTAAATCAAGGAGCATTTGGATTATTTCTTAGGTTTTACTTGTCTTAGTGTCGAAATAATCAATACTCCACATTTGTCGCATTTAGACACACACTAGTACTTGGACAAATGTTTGGTTCATTGTTAACTTAGCCCTCTTGTCAAGAAAAATTCCTTGTGCATTATATCTAGTTACTATTTTATATATGCTCTTCACTCTTTTGATCCTTAATATGAGTATATGCCAAAATTATGTGAAATAGTTTTATCCTACATCTTGTCATACATATGTAGAATGTTGAATGCTTAATTGCTATATGATAAAAATCCTAATTGCCAAAAAAAGATGGACTTGCTTCAAATTTACCTCCAAAACAGAAACTCTCATATAAAATTTTGTGAAAATTCAGTTTTTTGGGAAATCTAGGAAACAACAGAGGGCGGCCCCCTTAATTCATAACGGGCGGCCCCCTTATCTTTAAAGGGACAGCCCCCTATTTAAGGGGACCTCCCTAGTATAACACGGGTAAAACAATATTTTTTCTTTCTTTTTAACTAAACACTCTCTAGACTTAGCTACTGTTTCTCTAAATTCACAAATATTTATTGGAATTGATCCTTTGAATGTTCATGTTTCCTAATTTAAACCTTTCCTCCACTATAAATACATCCTCATCCATCATCATCACAATCATTAATAAGTGTTAAATTGTATACATAAAATACCCAGGATTTCGCCAATAAAAGCCAAAAAATATGCCAAAAGATGGAAATATGTGTGCTTTTGTGTCTCAATGTGCAGGAAAGGATATCAAAGCCAAAAAGAGCAAAAACGACCAAAACCGACAAGAAACGGAAAAGACAAGTGATCAAGTGAAGACATGAGGAAAGATATCAAAACCGGATCAGCCCGACAAAAAGAAAAAGTCAAAGGAGGTCAAAATCAGGAAAAGTCAAGTCAAAGTTTGAAGTGAAATGACCATTATACCCTTTGAAGAGGATGCAAAATTACTAAAATACCCTTTGGGCCCTTCTACACCATTCGGATCACAACAATGAGCCCAAAATCAAAACCATTTCTTGTTTTAAAAACTACAAGGGCCAGAATTGTCAATTCCAAAACTCATTTATACACTACACTTTGAAGAAAGAAACAGAGGGACTATTTGTGCAATTAGCCCAATCTTTCAAACACAACGCGGGCTAGTTTTCCCCTAATAACTGTTTATACCCACTTTTCTCGCCAAAACCCCAACTTCCCCAAATCCTTTCCCGTCTTTCCCAACTACAAACCCACCTCGTATTTACAATCTCCACGTCATTTTTATGACGTGGCAGCTTCCCATTGTCACCTGAAACGTCATCATTACATCTTCAACGCTAGATTCAAAACAGCAAAAATATATCCAACGGTCTATGGATGACGGAGTATCTCATCTTCTCATCACCATTTCCTTATAAATACTGGAGCTTGTAATTCAGTTTTTTGGGAGAGTTAGATAGTGAAGGGGTTAGAGTTTAGTTCCGGTTTCTTTGTATTTTCTCTTTTTAAGCTTACGTGTTATTGTTAATTTTTCGAATTAAGTTTTTTTAAATCTTTCAGTCAGTTGTGCTCATTGTTTCTTCTTTGTACTCTTCTTTCTTAAGCAATAAAATAGTTGAGTTGTGTTTGTTTTCAAGTTTTCATGATATAAGCCAGTTTTAGTTAATAAGCTTGTAATAAGCTCAATTTAGCTTATTCTGTTTTATTTTGTTCAAAAGTTGTTCAAATTTTGTTAAAAGCTTTTTAAAAACTGAATTTTTCTATCTTTGTTCAATAATGTTCATTTGAGTTTAGTGTGATTGAGTTTGGAAACAATAAGGAGTAATAAGCAACTTTTAGCTTATTGAGCTTATAGCTTATTGGTTTAGAGGCAAGGTGCCATTTAGGTTTTGAATTTGAAAGCCACTCACTCAGAAAGAGTGGCTAGGGTCAGAGACTACAATTCAAAGGTTTAGCTTCATGATTTTGATTTTAGCATTCAAAAAGCACTTTAATTCATTAGCTTATTGTGTTAACTTCTTTGTGCTTAAACCTGTTTAATACTGTTTAGTAAGCTTAGAAATTCAAATGCTTTTAGCTGTTGTAGCTAGAATCTATTAAGGCTTCATTTCTTAAAATTCTGTCATTCATAAGGGTTAGCCTAGCTGAGTAACTAGTGGTTTTTAAAACATAAGCTCTAGATTTTATTGATTAGATAACTTAATTAGATTAGTTAAAGATAGAGTAGATATAAGGATTTAGCAGTTTTAGTTTTAAAATAGATTTTAAGTGAAAATCAGTTGGGACAGTTCTAGTTAGCTGGTGTTTGGGATAAGGTGTTTTTGACTTTAAAAGTCAACAGGAGATTGTCAAAATTCTTTACATAGTTGAGTTTTTCAAAGTGTTCAAGTTTTAAAGAGGATTTGAAAGTTAGTTTGTAGAATTTCAAAATTTAAAGCTTAAAAAGCTTTAGCCAGCACCAGGACACTTAAAGTGTCAAGTAGTTTTAAGTGTTAAGTAGATTTGGAGTTAGATCACTCATAGCATTTTAGAGTTCAATTTTGGTTAATGTAAACTTAGAAACACTTAGTTAGTCAGTTTATGAGTCCAAACTTAGAGCCTTAGCCTGCATTTAAGTTTTAGCCAATTACATCAGCATAAGCAGTATTAACTCAGTTAATACTGCTGTTGCTCATCATTTTCCTAGCTCTTTTAGTATTTGTAATTAGGAGATAGAACTTAGTTTTAAGCAACTTAGTAGTATCCCATTAGCTCTACATAATTCATCTCTTAACTTTCATTTTTAAGCTCTAGTCTAGTTTTTATGTTCCTGCAAAAGTGGTACTAGCAGCAGCTGAAGATTTCAGGGATTTACTTTTAAATTTCTATTTTCTAGTTGTTCATTACAAATTCCTTTTATCAAGGTTTACTCTATTTTCATATTAGTGCTTATTTCTAAAATTTCAGTTTCTAGAATTTTAATTTGAGCTAGTTAGCTTATTAGGATTTGCTTAATAATAATCATTAAGCTGAACTTTTACTTTTTAATAGCAAATTTCTTGTTAATCTTGTTTACTTTTAGCTTATTTCCTTTTAGAAATTCTTAGCACACATCTTAAGATTCTTATAGCTTCTTTTGGTTTTTACTTTCATAAAGTATTAAGCTAGAAATAAGCTAAAGTTTAGAAAAGTTAGAATTTTAAAGAAAAACCTTAGTTTCTGTAATACAGTTTAAAAAGCTTAATTTCTAGCTTATCTAGTTGATAAAAGTTCAAAGTTCTTTTGTTAAAGTTGTAGTAGATAAGCTTAGGTTTAACTTTGCTGTTTTAAGTTTTTGCTTATTTTCACTTATGTAATAAGCTCAAAAGTGCTTAAGTCGTAGGGTTTATTTGGTATTTTCTTAATAGTTAAGGGTGTTCTGTTTTAACTATAGTGTAAATTTCTATTACTTTTCCCGCCTACCATTTATTTTCATTTTTAGCATTTTCTACCCTGTTCTTTTAGGATTAATAAAATAGGATTTATATTTTTAAAATTAGTTTAATAAAATTAGGGTTTAGGTTTTAATTAGCAAAATTAGGTTTTAATTGCTTAGTAAAAATTGGGCATTTTCATACCATTAAATTTCTGCACATTTTTAGTAGTTAAAAATCATTTTTCTTTATTTTTCCAATTGAATTTGTATTTTCTAGAAATTAAAATAGGTTTTAGGTAATTTCTTTTTCTTAAGAAATTCATAGAAAATAGAAAAATAGTGGGAAAAAATTAATTCTTTTTGTAACAATTTTCTTTTTCATTTTAGTATTTTTGAAAAATAAAAATAGAATTTTAGTGTTAAATTTTAGAAAAAGTTTATTTTAGTTAATTAATTTTTCTTTAAAAAATCATAGAAAATTCAAAAATAACTAAAAAAATTCTAATTCTTTTTCCTAAAATTTTCTTTTTAATTTTGTGATTTTTAGGTATGAAGATTGTTAGTAGAAGTGCTTTAGATTTTAAATTTTAGTTTTAGCTCACATTTCTAATTCACGTTTGTTAAATTTTCGTATTAGTTAAACGTTTTTAATTCTTTAATTGTTTTTAGTTTAATTGTGCTATTATATTCGTAGTGTAATTCAAAAATTCAAAAATCCTTTATCCATTCTTGACTCGAATCCGAATTATTCCTAAATTTCAATTCACGACTTCGTTGGGATACGACCCGAGAAGAAAATACTTCCCGGTTAAAAATATACGTATTGTGTTTTCTTAAGTGAGATTTTATCCTCTTATTTTCTCTTGTTTGAGAAGTAATTTGGAAAGAATTGTCACGGGATTTATACTATACATATATAAATTTGACTAGTGCTTACACACGTTATCAAATTTTGGCGCCGCTGCCGGGGAAGACGTGAACGATTTTTGAGAATATTCGTTGAAGTAGAGTTTTGAAGACCCTTCCTTTTTGGAAGTTACTTTGCTATTTTTGTATATAAAAATACAAAACGTTCATTAATTCGATTCCTATCGAATTAGTTAAAATACAAAAATAAAATAAACATATTTGGATACTAGCTATCCATCTTAAACCATTCCAATAAACAACAAAACTAATCGTGAGTTACTTGCGAGGTACGACGGACCTTCGAGTTTACAAACTATAAGGTGAGTATAAGGAAAGGTGATAGCTACTTGCTAAGAAGTCATTGCTGCTCGCTAAGCCTTTCCGCTCACTTGTGCGTAATCTTGGAGACTTATCGTGAAGCTTGTAGTTAACGGTTACCAAAAAAAATATATATATATATTTTTTTGTTATCCTTCCTCATAAATACTAAAAAAATTGTAAATTTCCCCAAAAATAATCTTCTTAATCCCAAATTCTTCTTTTTATTATTTTCACTAGTGCATGCGCACTCGTTCTTCCTT
Source organism: Tanacetum coccineum (assembly GCA_026074375.1). Taxonomy (NCBI): domain Eukaryota; kingdom Viridiplantae; phylum Streptophyta; class Magnoliopsida; order Asterales; family Asteraceae; genus Tanacetum; species Tanacetum coccineum. The sequence continues at coordinate 36,416 of BQNB010006640.1, read as the reverse complement.
GGAATACACAATTCCGAGAAGACGTAATCGTCGACGTTCTCGACACCAACAAGAGGCAATCCCTATTGTTGATAAGGATCCGATTCCAATGGCCGATGACCGACCTATGGCCGAGCAACTTCAAGCTCCCACCGGGGGGTTTGAAAGTGCTATAGTTGTACCACTCATCAATGCTCAAAACTTTGAACTTAAATCCTCTCTCATTAATCTTGTTCAAAATCGAATTTTTCGAGGAGGTAATGATGAGGAGCCTCATGCTCATATTCGTCATTTTGAGAGCATAACTAATAATCAAAGGTACCCGGATGTACCTAACACCACCATCAAACTTCTTCTCTTTCCATTTTCTCTTGACGGGGTTGCCAAAACGTGGCTTTACAAAGAACCCCCGAACTCTATTCTTACATGGGATGACTTAGTGTCTAAGTTCATCAATTTTTTCTTTCCACCTTCTAAGACTACCAATCTTCGGAATGAAATAACGAATTTTCGACAAATTGCTCAAGAATCTTTCTCCGAAGCTTGGGAGCGTTTCAAGGAACTTCTAAGGCGGGTCCCTCATCACGGGTTTTCGCTCATGCACCAATTAGACACATTCTATAATTCGTTGAGCTACAATGATCAAGATTCTCTTAATTCCGCTGCCGGTGGAAATTTTCTCTACAAAAGTCCAACCGAAGGACTACAAATCATAGAGAATAAAGCCAAAGTTAGATGTTCACGGAACGCCGTGATGCGAGTGAGTACGAATGCTCCTCCATCTTCTTCTACTTCTTCATCATCTAACTTCGAATTCCAACAAATGGCAGCGGCATTAGAGGATAAGATGACTTTGACTTTTAGGAATGAAATGAATGAGATGAAAAATATGATGAAAGCTCTTGTGCCTACTCCCGTTCCGATTAAAGCGGTGGAGGAAAGGTGTACTAACTTGTGGTGTAATCATGGTTTTAATGTGTGCCCAAATGACTAGGGGAGGTTATGAGTACCCGTTTATCATGATTAATTTCAACAATTTCAACATAACGCATTCGGTCGGTAATACTTTATTCAAAAATGGAAATTCCGGATACCGTCCTCCCAACTTAGCGAACCAAATAAGACCACCGGGCTTTACTCAACCCAATCCCCAAGCTTCTAGACCTAACCAAGGATACAATGGGAACCAAGGTTTTATAATGGGCTAGGATGTTGTGAACCAAACCAATCAAGTTAACCATGGAGCTAACTTGGGGCTTAACCAACAAGCTCAAACTTATCAAGCCCCGGTTGCTCAAGTATCGGTTGCTTACTCAAAGTTCGAGGACTACACAAAAGTTAATGATGCCATATTGACCAATTTGCAAAAGAACTTAAATGATTTTAAAAGAGAGCAAAATGAATTTCAAAATGAGCAAAGAAATTTTCAAAAAGCAATGATGAGTTTTATGCAAAATAGTGGGAATAATGGGGGAAGTAACCATGCTTCTACCTCGGGTACTTTGCCAAGTAACACTATTCCTAATCCGAGGAATGAATGCAAAGGGATTACCACCCGTAGTGGTGTTGTTCTTGATGGACCTTTACCCCCTATGCCTCCTCCTTATGTCAATCCGTACAATGAGAAGGCTAAGGAAACCGAGGTAACAAAGGACAAAGTGCAACCCGAAAGATCACAAAGTACCACAAACGTCCAACCTTGGGTAAACCATGGGAAAGGGAAAGATAAGTTGAAAGATAATGAGAAAGAGATGAATGAGAATGAAAAAGATGATGAGGTTAGAGAAAGTGTTTTTGAAGAGATCTTAATTGATAAGGAAGAGTTTTTCTTGCCTAAATCTCCACCAATCAAATCAAACAAGCCAACAAAAACTCTTCCATATCCTTCTAGGGTAGAGTATGAAAAGAAAGGTGAAAATGATAAAGTGCAAATCCAAAAGTTTTGGGAAATGTTCAAAAAGATTCATGTGAACATTACTTTAGCGGATGCTTTGATCTTAATGCCTAAGTATCAAAAGATGTTAAAAAGCTTGTTGTCAAACAAAGAGAAGTTAAACGAGATGGCTAATACACCGGTGAGTGAAAATTGCTCGGCGATCATTCTCAAAAAGCTTCCCGAAAAGCTTGAGGACCCCGGACAGTTTCTTATCCCGTGTACTTTTAGTGAGCTTAAATGCAAAGCCCTAGCCGACCTAGGTGCTAGTATCAACCTTATGCTATTCTCCGGGTACACAAAGTTAGGCCTTCTCGCATTGCAATCTACCCGGATGACCTTAGAACTAGCAAATTGCTCTCTTTGTGTTCCTAAAGGAATTGCTAGAGATGTCTTGGTCCCGGTGGGAAGATTGACTTTCCCGGCCGATTTTGTTGTAGTAGACTTTGAGTGTGATTATCGAGTACCTCTTATTTTGGGTAGGCCATTTTTGAGGACGGCTCGTACTTTGATCGATGTTTTTGGAGAGGAAATGTCCCTTAGGACGGATGAGGAGAGATTGATTATTAGTTTAAGAAGCGAAGAGCTCAAATACACCACTCGTCCTCATAAAGAGTCGGTTTGTATGATTGATATCTTTTCTTCACCAAAAGAAAAGGATGAGGATCCTAATGCCATTTTCACTTCTTCGGAAGTTGTTAAATGTGATTTTCTCACTCCTCCTTCCACCATTCCCACTAAAGAGGATTTAACCAATGAGAAAGTTGAAAAACATGAGGTTAAAACATGTAATCTTTCAAGAGAAATTTCCTCTATTTGTCCTTCCATTAAAGAAAGACTTAACTTTTGGAAAAACAAAGAAGTTTTGGAAAAGAATGAGATTTTGAAAAGAAATAACACTTGTGATTTTCAAACTCCATCATCTTCTTTGGGAAAAAAGGAAGTTGAAGGAGAAAAGAATCTTGATGTTAAAACCATTGTGTCCTTCTTTGCCCCCATTGGGAATTGTGTTAGAAAATGGGCAACAAATGAGTTTGTAAAAGATAATGATGAGATTAATCATGAAGTTTTCAAAAGTGATAACGAAAATGATTTGGGAGTTCATGATAATGAGGAAGAGCAAACGAGTGGTCAAGTTGAGGTTTCAAATAGGGGAATTAAAAGGATTTTAGAAAGAACCATAGGTGAGAATAGAGCTTCTTGGAGTGATAAGCTTGACGATGCTCTATGGGCTTTCCGAACCGCCTACAAAACACCTACCGGATGTACTCCTTATAGGTTGGTTTACGGAAAAGCTTGCCATCTCCCTATTGAGTTGGAACATAAAGCTTTTTGGGCCCTTAAGCAAACTAATTTAGACCTTAATCTTGCGGGTAAAAATAGAAAGTCACAAATCAATGAGCTTAACGAATTAAGGGATGAAGCTTATGAGAATTCTTTGCTTTATAAGGAGAAAACAAAAAGGTTACATGATTCAAAGATTAAAAACCGAGTTTTTAATGTTGGGGATCAAGTGCTCCTTTTTAACTCAAGACTAAAGATTTTCTCGGGGAAGCTTAAATCCCGATGGTCGGGACCATTTACGATTGCTAATGTTTACCCATATGGAACAATTGAACTTTCTCAAAAGGATGGTCCAAATTTTAAAGTCAATGGTCATAGGGTGAAACACTATTTTGGAGAAGATGTTCCTAATGTGATTATCCCAGATGTTAAGACCGACCCACCATGATAACCTAGTTTGGGGAAATGAGTCAAGCTAGGGGACTCTATAATAAACAAGCGCTTCGTGGGAGGCACCCCATGCTTATCCTTTTTATCTTCTTTCTATTTTTTCTTTGCTTCCCCAAGGACAAATCAATTCGGGGACGAGTATAGCTTGTACTCGGTTAACAAAAACTAAGCCGTTTTCGTTTTAAGTCGTTTATGAGCTAACAATGAAAATGATGAGAGGAGGCTTGTTCTCTTTCGTTCTTGTTGGTTGTTTGTGCTTGTTTGTCTAGGTTTTCCGGATTTTGGAGGATTCATGGTTCAATATTGTGGAAGAACAAAGCAATGCCCACAATTTCCATTGATGGTCTCCAATCTTCTCTTCATAAAGTGGGAAATCTTTTATCCTTGTCTTTATCGAACTAACATCTATTCTTTTGGCATGTCCTTAGAATTTTTGTTTAAGATTCCTTTTGACCCTATTATTTTTCAAACATTGAGGACAATGTTTCATTTTAGTTTGGGGAAGGATATCTTCGATATTGACTTGCACTTCACGCAACCTTGTTTGAACCTTTTTGAATTACTTTTTTGTGAAAAAAGTGGAAATTTTTAAAATTTTTGCTTACAATAGAAGCTTAGTTTTTTGGTGAAAACAAACCACTTTTTGGAATATCCTTTTGTGAGAAATAGGAGCTTAAATTTTGACTTGACCGGTGAAAAATCCATAGCTATTCTTTAACTACCTTTTTGTGGGCCTAAGCTTTCTCAAATCCTATTGCATTGGATTTAAAAATGGTGAAAACAAGAGATGATGTAGTTAAATATAGTGTATTGCTTAAGCAAGGTTTATTTGGAAAACTAAACGCTTATATGAATGTTTTGGTGTCTTTTAACTCTCCCACAAGCTCTTAACACACCTAATCATACTGCTCCTTTTTGATTTAACTAAGTCACCAATGTCTTTAGAAAAAGTCTACAATTTTGGAAAGTAATTCATTATGATGTAAGTAAGATTTTGGTTTCAAATTTATAAGTTTGATTTCTAAAGTGATTATTATCATTCACCAAAAATATAATTATAAAAAGAAATTGCCAATTAAGCATTTCTAATGCAAAACATTATTTTTTTCCCGTATGCCAATAAGCATTCGCAAAAATAGAATTATAAAACCTATATATAAAGTTTAATCGTATGGCGTATCCATGTTGAGAGTGAGACTCGGATGGGGTCCGCAACTAAGGATTAAACTATGTTACGTGAAATCAAGGTTCGTAGGCAATCATCACTGAGGGAACCGGCCTAGGTGGTGATTGTAACTAAGGGACTATGATTCTAGTCTTTGTAGAAGAAGGTGTTGTCGCGATACCCACAAACGTTAGTAGCGGAGTGGGGGTTTCGAACTGAAGACACCGTTGTTGATGGATATACCTATTTGGGAGACAGGCCAAGTAGGTGTTCGAATAAGAACAACAATCCCTATTGCAAAAAAAAAAAAATTATAGATTTTGAAAATAAAAGTATGGTAAAAATTTCATTTTCTAAAATTCAAGTTAAAAATAATGTTATCCTAATTTCTTTTAGCTTTGAGTTGAGGTTATCTATGTTATTAACATTTAAGCCACACATGAAGGCTTAAGTGTACAAGCATAATGGATTTCAACTATAAAGATAAAATTGCTCTTTGGTTAAAGTTAAAAGGATGCACCCATCTTAATCAATAATTTTATCTGGGAAGTGAAAAGTTCACAATTGTAAGTATAAAGCTATCATTTGACTTATATTGACAATGATCTTGTTTAAAGCTATTGTATAGTCCTAGTGAAAAGGTCAGAAAGACAATTTTCCTCTTTTGTGCAACTATTAATCGATAAGCCTATTTCAATGAAGCCTAAAATGCAAAATTGCAAGATTGACCATTAATGTGTTTTCATGAACAAAGAGTTGAGAAAAAGCTAAGATTGTTTAAAAAGGGGATTCATAAAAGGTGAAAACAAGGCATTTTGGAAACTTGTTATTTTACAAAGTGTACACTAATAAAATTACGTGAGGACAAACACATCCTTTATTTAGGGAATTTTGATAAGTTTATAATTGTATACATATAATACCAGGATTTTGCCATAAAAGCCAAAAAAATATGCCCAAAAGATGGAAATATGTGTACTTTTGTTCTCAAATCGTGCAGAAAGGTTATCAAAGTCAAAAGAGCAAAAACGACCAAAACCACAATAAATGGAAAATACAATGATCATGTAAAACATGAGAAATATATCAAGCCAGGATCAGCCCGACACAAGGAGAAAAGTCAAATTAAGTCAAAGGAGGTCAAAATCATAAAATTCATCAAAGTTTGAAGTGAAATGACCATTATACCCTTTGAAGAGGATGCAAAATTACCAAAATGCCCGTGGGCCATTCTTCTACACCATTCGGATCACAAAAGTCCAATTCAAAGCCCATTTCTTGTTTTAAAAACTACAAGGGCTAGAAATGTTAATCCTCAAACTCATTTTATATACTACACTTTGAAGAAAGAAACAGAGGGACTACTTGTGCAATTAACCCAAACTTTTAAACAAACGCGGGTTAACTTTCCTCATAACAACCTTATAACTACTTTTCCCGCCAAAAAACCCGAACAAACCCAACTATCCCCATATCCGCCTCCCCGTTACTTCATACTCCACACCCCACCTCGTATTTACAATCTCACGTCATTTTTTGAACGTGGCAAAGCCTCCCATTGGTGCGAACACCTCATCCATCACATCCAACGGCTAAGATTTAAGTTAAAAGTGATCAACGGTTTGGAAGGATTGAAGTTCTCATCTTTCCTCTCACTTTACCCGAGAAATAGTAGCTTATTTCAATTTAGAATGAGAGAGTAGTTTCAGATTTCTTGTAATTTTTCTCTTTTAGCTTTACGTGTACTGTTCATCTTTTCGAATTAAGCTTTTTAAACTTTCAAGTCGTTTGTACTTCTTGTTTCTTATCTTGTACTGTTCTTTTAAGAGTAATAAAGCTAATTGAGTTGTGTTTATGTTTAAGTTTTCATGTGATAAGCTGATTTTAGCTAATAAGCTTGTAATAAGCTCAATTTAGCTTATTCTGTTTTCTTTTGTTCTAAAGTTGTTCAAATGTTGTTAAAAGTCTTTTAAATACTGAATTTGTCTACTTTTGTTCACCTATGGTCATTTGAATTCAGTTTGATTCAATATTGGAAGCTTTTGGAGTAATAAGCTCATTTCAGCTTATTGAGCTTAAGCTCAGGTTTTAGAGGCTAAGGTAGCCATTAGGATTGTGTTTAAAGGTCACTCACTCAACAAGAGTGACCTAGAGTTCAGAGACTACAAGTGCAAAGGTTTAGATTCTAGTTTTTATTTCAGCATACACATAGCTTAATTCAGTAGCTTTATTTCTTTGTCTTTTTGTGTTTAAACCTGTTCAATCTTGCTTAGTTAGTTTAAAGATGCAAATGTTTTAAGCTGATTGTAGTTAGAACTCATTGAGATCTCATGTGTTAAATTCTGTCATTTAGAAGGTTAAGCTAGCTGAGAAAGTACTTATTTTTAGAACATAAGCTAGGAATTTTAGTGTTTAAATAGCTTAATTAGTTGAGTTTAAGACTGAGTAGATAAAAGGTTTTAGCAGTTTTAGTTTTAAAATAGATTTTAAGTAAAATTCAGTTGAAACAGTACTTTGTAAGTAGTGTTTGGTAAAAGGTGTTTTTGATTTTAAAAGTCAACAAGAGACTGTCAAAACACTTTACATAGTTTAGATTTTCAGAGTTATCAATTTTTAAAAAGGGATTTGGAAGTTAGATTGTATAATTTCAAGATTTAGAGCTCAAAATAGTTTACTAGCACCAGGACACTTTTAAGTGTTAAGTAATTTTGTAGTTAAGTCACTCACAGCATTTTAGAGTTCAATTTTGGTTAATGTAGGCTTAGAAACACTAAGATAGTGAGTTCATGAGTTCTAAACTAGAAACTTAGCCTGCACTTAAGGTTTTACCAAATATCTCAGCATAAGCAGTATTAACTCAGTTAATACTGCTGATGCTCATCATTTTTTAAGCTATCTTTTAGCATTTGTAATTAGGAGATAGAACTTAGTTTTAAGCAACTTAATAGTACTCCATTAGCTCTATAAAGATCATCTTTTAAGTTTCATTTCTAAGCTTTAGACTAGCTTTTATGATCCTGCAAAAGTTGTACTAGCAGCAACTTAGATTTCAAGAATTTTCTTTTAAATTCCTATTTTCTAGTTGTTATTTTCAAAATCCTTTTATCTAGGTTTATTCTATATTCATAATAGCTTATTTTCAAATTCTAGTCTCAATTTAGAATTTAGCTAGTTAGCTTATTAAAGTTGCTTAATAATAGAGATTAAGCTGAACTTTAGTTTTTTAAGATCAAATTTCTTGTTAATCTAGTTTTCATTTAGCTTATTTCTTTTTAGAAATCCCTAGTACACATTATAAGCTTCTTATAGCTTCTTTTGGTTTTTATTTTCATTGAGTAATAAGCTAGAAATAAGCCAAAGATTAGACAAGTTTAATTTTCAAAGAAACTTCTTAGTTTCTGTAATACAGTTTAAAAAGCTGAATTTCTAGCTTATTTAGTAGTTAAAAGTTCAAAGTGCTTTTGTTAAAGTTGTAGTAGATAAGCTCAGGAGTAACTTTTATGTTTTAAGTTTTTGCTTATTTTCATTTTTGTAATAAGCTAGATTGTGCTTAAGTCGTAGGGTTTGTTTGGAACATTTTCAATAGTTAAGGGTGTCCTGTTTTAACTATAGTGTAATTTTTTGTTACTTACCCCGCCTACCCTTTATTTTCATCTTTAGCATTTTCTACCCTGTTCTTTTAGTTTAATAAAATAGGATTAATATTTTTAAAATTAGTTTTAATAAAATTAGGGTTTAGGTTTAATAAAGCTAAATTAGGGGTTCAATAGATAGTAAAAATGGGTATTTCATACCATTAAATTTCTGCACATTTTCATAGTTCAAAATCATTTTTTCTTTATTTTTCCAATTGAATTTGTATTTTCTAGAAATTAAAATAGGTTTTTAGTAATTTCTTTTTCTTAAAAAATTCATAGAAAATAGAAAAATAGTGGGAAAAATTTAATTCTTTTTGTAATAATCTCTTTTTCATTCTAGTATTTTTGAAAAATAAAAATAGATTTTTAGTGTTAATTTTAGAAAAAGTTTATTTTTAGTTACATTCATTTTCATTAAAAATCATAAGAAAATACAAAAATAGTTAATAAAATTCTAATTCTTTTCCTAAAATTTTCTCTTAAATTTTGTGATTTTAGATATATAAGTTTGTTGGTATTAGAGCTTAGATTTTTAAATTCTAGTTTTAGCTCACATTTTTAATTCACGTTTGTTAATTTTTCGTATTAGTTAAAACGTTTTTTAATTTTTTTAATCATTTCTATAGTTTAATTGTGCTATTATATTCGTAGTGAAATTCAAAATTCAAAAAATCCTTTATCCATTCTTGACATCGAATCCGAAGGTATTTCCCGAGTTTCAATTTACGACCTTCGTTGGATACACCCGAGGAAGAAAACACTTCCGGTTAAAATATACGTATTGTGTTTTCTTAAGTGAGATTTTACCCTTTTATTTTCTCTTGTTTGAGAGGTAAATTGGGAAGAATTATCACGGGATTTATACTATACATATATAAATTTGACTAGTGCTTACACTCGTACCAGTCCTAGTGCTTATTGCCATTTCTTGCTTATTTGTTTGTTCCCTTAGCTTATTTTTTAGCCTAGTAGCTTATTAGGTTAGGGTATTTAGCTGTTAGTGTTTATTTAGGTTATGCATTAGCTTATCTTGCCCCATTTCAGCTTTTTAGTTTTTTACACTCTTAGGCTTAGCTAAAAAGTGTAATCTGCCTTCCCTTATTGCTTATTTTTCCTGCTTCATTGCCTATTTCTTTGTGCTTATTTTAGGTTAGATTGGCTTATTAGGTATAGGTACCCCTCTGCCTTTGCTTATTTCATGTTTGCCACATCTTATTTACCCCTTTTGTTTGCTTTTCAGTTTGCCTTTATGCCTTAGTGTTAAATAAGCTCATAACTGCCACCCTTTTGTGCTTATTTTTCAGCTTTTTCCTAAGTTTCAAAAATATTGCTTTTTTTAAATTAGCTTATTTTTAGGTGTTTTACAAGTTTTTTTTAAAAAAAAGAAAAAAAAAGTTTTTATAAAAAGAGAGAGGCCCAGGCTCGAACCCTGGACCTCCCCCTTCGCACACACGACACACCACAAACACACACTAACCACTTTGCTCTATTAGCTCATCCAACATTTACTTGCACAATTAAATCTTTATAGTCATTTTTTCCTTTTAAGCTAATAAGCTCGTTTTGCTTATTTACGAGCTTATTTCATAACTTTCTTTTCAGCTTTTATTTTCATAGAGAACCAGCATCCTTCAATCTACTTTTCCTTATTTTTTTAGAATTTTTCATTTAAGTTACTATTTTTTTTTACATTTTTTTCCTTTAAAATCGTTTTTTAATTCATATATAAATTAAATCAAATTAAAAAAAATTAATTCCTTTTTTACAAAATTTTTCTTTTATCATTCTTCACTTAGAAAAATAGAAAACTTTCGTAGGGCATTTTTCAAAATTTCATCTTTAAAGACGGGTTCAAGCCCCGGTTCTCGTTTTCTTTCCTTCGTTTTTTCTCACTTTAAAAGGTCCCGTGTTTTAGAATTTTCTTAAATTTCTTTTACAATTCAGTTATTTAGATAGAAAATTTTTAAAATCCATTTTAGGTCTTAGTTTTTGATAATTAGTTTTTTTACTCGGCGTTTGTACGTTTTCGTCTAAGTTTTTAGTTTTAATCATTCTAGGCCTTTTTTTTTTTTTTTTTCGTTCCTAGATTTTCCTTATAATGCTTTGCCTTTTTTAATTAGAAAAAACCACAAGTCAAAGCTTTTTTTCCATTCAAACATCTAATATTAAACCAACTCTCGACTTTCCAATTCATTCCTCGTTGGGACTACGACCCGGGAACATCATATACTACTCTCGGTTTCATTGATTTTGTTGATAATTATCCTTGAGTATATATTTATAAGTATTATATATTTATATATATTTTATAAAGGGTCCAATTTAACGAATCATACTTTGTGCCTTGAAGTCGCACCCCAATGTTACTATTCCGCTGCCGTCCGATTTTGGGGGTGTGACACTCTCGAACGATGGGCACATCCTCTAATCGTTTCTCTGTTGGTTTCTTTTCCATCACATGTGCCAGAAACACCTGACATCCTTTCTCCATCTACTTTCGGGCCTTTATGCAAGATATGACACTTAATCGGGATCTGCTTCTATCGCCCTCGATTACCAGTATCTTGTTATTATAGGGTATACGAACAATTTTGTCACCACACACGGTAACCGCGTGATGTTCGGATAACCAGTCCATCCTAATAACAACATCGAACCTTCCAAGTTCGATCGGTAGTAAGTCAATTTTAAATGGGTGGTTTAACATATTTAAAGTGCAACAACGCAAAATAGTGTTTGTGCTTACTACTTTTCCGTTAGCTAATTCTACATCATAAGTAGTCTAGTGCAGAAGGAACAATATCTATTAAAGTACTAAAAGCAGTGGACATAAAACGTTTATCGGCACCCGAATCAAATAAAACAGTAGCATAGTGGTTGTTGAGTAAAAACATACACGTAACCACATTCGGGTCCTATTGAGGCTCCCCATTCCTCATCACGTTTACTCTCTCACGAGCACCTTCAGCTTGATGGTCCTTCCTCTTGGGACATCTGTTCTTGTATCCCTTTTTTCTCCACAATCCATAACAGTTACCACCCGCTGCAAGTTGCTGCCAGTATCAAGTGTCTTACTCCTGCAATCATTAGATTGGTGGCCTATCTTTTGACAATTTCTGCACTTACAATGCATGGACCAGTGTGATACAGCTTTCATCGGTTACACGGTAGTAGGTTTCCAGCATAACTCCTTCCTTCCACGGGGGCAGCTGCATAAGCCCTGACAGCTTCTTGTCTTCGATTTTGCTGGTGGTGATTGTTGTTGCGGTTATTATTGTTACCACCTTGGTAGTCCTCACACTTTCGTTTGTTTCCATCATTGCTTCTTGCAGCTTTGGCATGAACCATCTGATCCATTAAGCTATGTGCCATACGAATGGCATCATGGGTGGTAGCGGGCTTGGATGAAGTTACATTCTCTTGAATCCTTTCTGGAAGTCCCCAGATGTAATGTTCTATCTTCTTTTATTCGGGGGTAACCATTGTAGGGCATAGTAATGCTAACTCATGAAATCGGTCAGTGTACCCAGATATATCATCTCATTTTACAAGCAAATTCCATAACTCTTGCTCTATTTTTTGCACTTTGTTCCCTCGGCAGTATCTGCGTCATCATTTCTTTCAGTTCTGTCCAAGGATAGGTAATCATCAATCAATACCCACAGTTTGGACATAGCCATTTCCACCAATGTAAGGCACTGCTGTAAAGTGCACAGTAGAGAACTTGACTCTGTTTTTCATCAACACAACCACTATCCGAAAAAATTACTCCAACTTTCAGTCCTCCGCAACCATTTGAGCTTGAAGTCAACCGTCTTCGTCTTCGCTCTCTTGCGAGAGCACTTGCATTTTGGCCTTGCGGTCTAAGTCATATTGTTCCACCATGAACTCTTGATAAGCGACCGGGTTAGAACCGAAGCTAGCGGCCGAGTTAGAACCGGAACGTTGACTTTTAGCAATTCGTTGCAACCCGGGTGGCCGAGGGCAACTCATCATCTCAAAATGGTCTGTTCCTTGTCTACCCCGAAATACGACTTCTCGTTGCCAAAGTCCGATTAGGGTTTTTCCACTTGTGCCTATGCTTCAATAACATTCCAAGCGTGATAAGACAAAAGACACTCCAAAAGCACTCCGGCGCTTAAACCCACCCCCGACGATGGGTTTCCATACAATTGTGCCCCTCGCCATATTGTACTCATCGTTCTCACACACTATGAGCAAGCGTTTTCCTCAAACAATTTGTAAAGTTTTCATAAACCGCGCATTCATTGGAGTCCACTTGCCTGTCAACATGTTCTTTGTACGCTCTTGAAAGCCTTTTTTGTTAGCTTCTTTATTGTACACATCTAGGATTTTGTACAAAAAAGTTGCCAACATTTGATCACACCCGGTTTTTGGATTCCCGAAAATTTGAATGAAACTTTCCGCCAAAAGCAACTCCTCGGCTTAGGTCCATGCATGTCCAATTCGTCCTTCTTTAGTTTCTTTCTCAACTTCTACATCTTTTCTTTTGTTTTTTTTGCTACCGACTTCTTACGACCGCGGTTAGGCTTCGACGTTGGGGTTGGAAGCGGTTCCTCTTTTTCTTCTTCGGTTTCGTCAACTAGGTGGTGAGATTTGTTGCTACGGAGAGGTTGAGAAGTGTTAATTGGTTTGAGTTGTTAATTGTTTTTGTTCAATTGCATTTGCATTTTAAATTGGTGAAACAACATTTATTCTTCTTGATTAGAATATTGAGGTTGGAAATTTGGAAGTAAGGCATTTGGGTGAATGAGGGTTGAGTGAAACCGCCCGGATTTGAAGACGACCTCGGAATTTGGTTGGTTGGGTCGGTAAAGCACCCGGAAAATCCAATTCGTGATGGGATTTCATTTCTATTGAGTGAAAGATGAGAGAATTGTATAGAAATTGTGTGTGAAGTTATAAAATATAAAGGGGGGTATTTATAGGATTTTTAAAGGGGTAAAAATAAGGTTTTGAGGGTATTTTTTTTAAAAACCCGCTCCCACCAACGGCTCCAAACGGCTACTTTTTCAAAGAAAAAAAAATTTCTTTCGCGTGGCTAGTTATCCCATCGCGCGAGAAGATTGGCGCGAACCACGGAGTGGTACGCCATGACTCAATCTCGCGCCATAGCTTGACACGAAGCCTTAAAACGACCACACCCTTCCCTCTTAGAAAGAAAACGTTTTGCCAGACCGGAGGCTATTGCTCTTTTGTACTATCACTTTTGACTTTACAAAAAGAAAATAGAAATCTGATCGGTTATATTTTTTTTTTAAAATGACAAAAAATAGGCCGCATAAAAGTATATTAACTGTCGGTTTAGCGAACCGATATTATACTTTTTTATTTGTACTTTTGTCATAAAAAAAAAGACGTGTGAATTTTGTAATAAGTTTGTATGGTCTAACTTGACCATTTTGAAAAAACATTTTTTTTACCGCGAACACAAGATTTTTCTCATAAAATAAGCCTCGTGTTTAAGCAAGCTAGCGAACGGGTTGAACAACTGAACGGCGTTTTATGTTTTGTAGTAAACACGTGAATTCCTTTACAGCTACACCTAGCACGTACTATTACACGTACGTACACAGCCCCTTTTCATTTGTCAACTCAACGCTTTTGTTATGTATCCTTTCACATTGTCATATCTCATGCATAAATCCATCTATCATTTGTTCTTAACGTATATTTCGATCAAATAAACATTTTGTTTTTTGTAAGGTGAATCATATGCTTGGAGACTAGCTAATTACCCTTCAATTTAGAGAGATGATTTGCACACTCTAAAAAGTGATTGTCACACTCAAAATATGTGTGTCATGACTATTATACCTTTAATATTTGCACACTTACTAAATGATGTAAGGGTATAAATGTCAAGACAACACACATTTTGAGTGTGCTAATCACTTTTTAAAGTGTGCAAATCATCTTCCTTAAATTTATAAGACAAAATAAACTTGTGTGAATATGAACGTGGTTCATGACAAAAGACTTTAATATACACATAAATGCACACTTAAAACTATGTCTCTGGATCATAATTCTGATTTTCGCAGTTGATTCATTCATTGTGATAGCAGAATAATTAAATAATCAACTTAAAGTAAATTGGCTTTAACCCCACAAAATGGAGACTAATAAATACTGTACATCATTAAATTGCTTCTTGTTCCTCTCATCCTATCCTATCCCCTCTCTATCTTCTGCCTACCATCCCATCTCGTAATTCTTTTACTCTCTTCTATTGATTAAAGGAACACACTTCAATATACTTTCCCTTTAGAAAACTTTAAGGTTGGTGGAAAACATCTTTGATGTTTTGTGGAAAACAAAAAAAACAGAGATCGCGTTTATTTAGTCGTTTTTTAACAAAATTCTCTATAAAACACAAAATCCTTATTTTCTCATTTTATACACAAAACTAGAAAACAATTTTATTTTGTTTTCCCTGTTTTTCTTTTATGACACCCTGTGGTATATCATATATCATAACACGGCGTCGATTATTGGATCCGGCTAGTTTCTAGAGAGAGAAACACTTGATAAGTTTTCTTAAGATAGAAAATGATTTCTTTCTTTATGAAAAGGAAAGTAATTGACATAGCTTGGCTCGTTCCAAAGTTGGAAGAGGCTTATATAGTACTTACAATATACCGGGTATTCGTACCCGACTTAAACCTGAAAAATGTACTATTAACTATTAAACTACGAGCAATAAATAAAACAGTAAATACACGGGGTGACCGATTCATTTTTTCTAATATCTAGTCAATCTCCCCTTAAGGGAGTCCACCCCTGAAAATACCAATTTATCACTTCCTCTTTAGCTCGTAGACAATTGATATCTTGTACAATTGGGAATGGGAAAAAATTCTTTTGATTCATCTTAACTTGTCTTTGACTGTGATCTTGAGCTTTACTGAATCATCTGCCCAAACAGAAATCTTAACATCATCTAGTACGATTGTCCATCTGTGCACTTGTGAAGAAATACATGACATCATAGTATTGCGGAAAGCTTTGACCACCTTTATGAGTCTTCCATCACATCATAAAAAACGAGTGTAGGTCGGTCTTGAGCTAATTCGGAATTATTTTACTTGATATCTCAGGTGAGCTGGGAATTTCCAGCCATCTCCCATCTTTAAGATAATCCTGTAATGAAACAGTTTAGTAAAAAAGAGAAAATTGCTTTGAAAAGTCAGTCGAAGTGTTTTCTTAAATGAAAATCTTTTGTAACACTTCGCGAATTTGATTTGTTTGATTCAAATGATCAATAACCGTCAATTCTTATACTGAAACAAGTTTATGATCACTCATAATCGCACCATCGCTTCTTTCCAGTACACAAAGTTGATGTCTTGTAGAAACGCACAATCACCTACCTAGACTTGTTGATTTGGCTGTCTAGCCGATTTCCCTCTCATTGTGAAAAAACCATCGTTTTCACACTCGGATGTTCTGACAATATCACAAGGATGATGCGTAGGACTCCTTAGGATAGACTTGTTTCCACAGTGTGTGAAAGTCAAGAAAGTGGATACGAGTCCTAACGAGATTACTAATGACGAACTCTTTCTCAAGACTCAATAGTGCGTTTTGGTTCTAGAAATCGAAAGGCTGGAGCTGACTGCCACGATGTTCAAATATCAACTACCTTGGATAGTCAATAGATAACGTGTTTATCTCTGTGAGAATTGAAACAGAAATCTTTGAAAGATTCTGATGGCTAAGGAGGGTTGTGCATTGTCATCACTGGTCCAATGATTCGATCTTCATGTCCTATCACTTATGATCTGCAGCATATTATTGACCTTTCTTCCTGCCTAAGTGGTATTGGAGGGCTTCTTTATTACACCCTTATATCTTTACAAGTCCTTGTTTAATTCTTCAAACCCCTCAGTGTCTACCGAGACTTCATGACAGCAACCTTGTTTGGTAAATTCCATACTAGCCCAGCTCAGTCAGCACTTTTTCCCTTATTCTGCTTTTAATCCTTTTACAAATCATACTAATGACATCTACACTAACTATGGGTTATCCCTGGTAGAATCTCATCCGGTTATAATCCGGATCATTGGGAATAGTACCTTACCTTACCAACCTTCACAACTCCAATTAAGTAAAATAGCATGTCGGATTCTTTTGGTACAGTTCTCTTTTCCATAAAACTAATTGAAAATCAAATAATTACTATGATATAAAAAACAAAGCGTTAGTACCAACCTCGATTGTTTTTTGACATTTTTTCAAAACCTCCCCTTCAAATGTGCATCGGTAATTACGAAATTGTTTAGCACGTTGGGCGGTATAAGAGTCCTAATAATCACAGTTATTATTATAACACATATTTTAATCAACAATTTTCTCCCCTTATCAAAAATTGTTAAACCTTTGACATTTTGGATATCAATTGATTAAATAATGTAATAAAATTTGGGAGAAAAGTGGGGCCTTAAAATCGCAAGTCCGTAGTAGTAACATATAACTGCTCCCCCTCAATCGTTGAGGGATATAAATTACTCCTACACTTAATCATCAAAAGATTAACTACTTACTAATGTACAAGGTATATTATTCATAATAAGAAATAAAAATTGACCTTTTGATTGTAACGACGATGTCGTCACGTTGTTCTGTTGATCACCTGTAGTCAATAACTCTTATTCTTTCTCCAACAAAGCTTTCTAGACTTCGATAGATCCTTCTGGTCTGTAGTCTTTTCTCGATGCAGTGATGAAGTCCTTGCTCTTCTCTTGGCATGCCACTGACGCATCCCATGGTCATTCCTAGTCTCCATGCCCAATTGTAACTCGAAAAGATGATATCTTTAACCTTAGGGTCCAAGCTTTCCATGACTCTTGTCAACGTCCCATCACTAAACTTGTGTAGCTCATTCAGCCTCATCAGCTTTCTTTGATCATTTCTGTCTCTGTAGACAACGGCTCTTGGCTTAGGGACAATCGTATAATCTTCTTTGAAGTAATAGTCGGCTGCATCCCAATTTGGACGTTCAAGGTTGATCTTTGTTTGATAACTTTCAATCCCGAGCCGCAAGTCCTCCCACACGATTCCTGATCACCGCAGGTTTCTTATCCACATGTTTGACTGCCGTTAAAGACAAGTCTTGCTGTCTTGGAGATGGTTTGAGCTATTTCTTGATATTAAGTAGAACTAGCTCAAAATCATTTGGATGAAGATTTTTGAAATCCTTTTCCGAGATCTTGTACTCTTTGTAATCAGCTCGCGAAGAATTATCTCTCTTAGGTAGTTGTATCCGTATTTTTCAAACACCTTGACACTGATCACACTGAGAATTCGCATCCTGCGATCTACTCTTTCACAGCAAGGACTCCACTGAGGTTGTTGATGTAAATTCCTTTCTTCTAAACCACCATAGTAAAAAATGATGCCATAGACCGTACAGATGTCATATTCCGCGTCACTTTCAACCACAAAGATGGGAACTTAATTCTTCAAGGCCAAAGTCTAGGTAACGAGCGCTTTTACTTGATATGGAAAGGCAATTTTCCGCTCTATTGTCACCTTGTCAGAAAGATTATCCAATCCTTATTGAAGAAGAATTGTGGTTGAATAGTTACCTGACCTGGGGTCCTCCTAAGGGCCATTGGTTTCATATTATATGTCTCATAATTTGATGACCCGCAGATTACTCATATCAACCTTATTATCAGCAGCTTATGTGCTCCCCTGCATTCATACCATTATATATTAAAGAGATGAACGCTGTTCTTGATGAAAGGCTTTAACAAGGTTAAAAGGCCTGGACGCTTCTGAAGTCAGCTTTGCAGAGCATCTTCTTTCATGATCGTATTTGCAGAACCATTTGATGAATGACCAATATCATACGTCGTCCTTTGAAGCTTGTTCTCATCAGGAACTTAAAAACGTTGTGGCGTATATGTTTTCCCAGTTATTCTTGGTTTCCGAAAAATCATCGGGGAATGGTCCATTCTGGTTCAGTGTAGCAGGTCTCTCGCTTTCTGGAATTGGCTTAACCACGTAGTGGAGACAAATACCATGGAATGTAGCGTTATCGGTGTCCTCCATATCTGAGACTTGCCCTTCATCCTGCTATTGGAATTTGTCATCTGAGGATTTGTTCAGAATGTTCAGATTCGGTATTAGATTCTGGGCATCGAAGATCAACAACAGCATGCTCTTGTGTCTGTGATCTGCCTATCCATTTAAGGTAAGACTGGATGTTGTTGGGAACAATGCATCAGACTCCCTTTTTTCTTCGAACTTTGCACATCTATCCTTTTGTAGGAGGTTGAGCTGAACCAGAAGCACCTGAATCGTGTCCTTCTCATCTTTGCTGTCTGTACCCTGGTTTGATTCCACTGAAGGGCCTTTCATCATCATCTCGTCTTCATCATCATCCACTACATGCTTCTCTTGTGATCTTTAACCTTGTCTGCAACTTCCTTATCCATGGTCATCTTCACTGCTATTCAAAGCTTCCATAAGTGCAGGGTTATAGATTAGTCGTTGGCATTTATTTATTTTGTATTTCTTTTGCAGACTTGAACTTAGTCATATGTTTGAAGAAGAGCACTACTTTAGATCAAATTCTACAAGATCAACTTTATCATTGACCTGATGGAGTAAGTTGAATCTTGTTTCTCTTACACCTTGTTCCTTTTTGGTTCAATAATCTCTTCGGACCGTTTTCTAGATTCTTGATTCTGGATAACTCTGGGCCAGCAGCACAGAGTATTCTGATTATATCTGCAATGTGACGTTTCAAGAACCTTAAAGGAGCGCATCATCAAGTTTGTTCCTAATATTTATCAACAGCCGTAGAACTTGGATTATAATTGAAGCCAAAACAACACAGAGTGTCATCTTCTTACTTCAGACTCCTCTTTGCACAATCTGCCACTCTTAGCTGAAGGCGATGAATGGAGTGATTTTCAGGAGAGATGTGGTTGATTAGTTGTAGCTATCCCCGTTGTTGATTGGTGAAGGAGTGCACAGTAAGACCGCTTAGTAGATGAAGACATTTTTAAGGGAGCAATCACTGGAGGAGTTGACGTTACTGTCTATGACAGGATCAGGTATGGTGGAATCAGACTCTTCTCTAACTTTAGATTTCTCCTATCACTTCTATTGTTTTGTCATAAAGAAATTGATCCCCAAAAGTTATAATTCAACGAGATTTTTCATGGAAACATAGAACCAAATGAACTTTCCTGGGTTACATCGATGACACGTTCGCTGTTTAGCTTCAGGTTTTCATGAACCTTTGGGTAAGGCTGTCGCTAGATGCATCATCCATGTCTCAGTTTTGGTCAACAAAGACACATGTAATTTTCCAGAGTTTGAATCCATCTGGTCTTCTTGCATGGGCTCAAGGTCTGGATCCAGCAGAGCCTCAGTGCATTTCAGGTACTGATACAGGAATGCTTACACTTGATGTTACGTTAGACACATCTACTTTAACCTTGATCTTGTCACCTTTAGGAAGCAGCGCTTCTGTTTCACTTTCAATTCTTGTCTGAGTTAGATGATTGAATGAAGATTCATGATCACTTTTCTGATGTGTCATCTCAGGTTGAAAGAGTCCAGTTGTAATCATGCGAGTTTGATCACGCCTAACAAGGATAAACTGATCCGTAGTTCTTTTCTTCTTTGACAAATCGATCAGGGAATGAGCTACTTGTTCTTAATTACAATGGCCTTTTTCCCTTAGCGCCACACTCCGCAGTTTGGAGTTGATTTCATGATACTGGATCCCTGATCGTTACCTATACTCCTCCAATAGGTGCTCTGACCTTGCGGCAAAAAGGCTGGATCAAGCTAAGCTTAATAGCTCGTTTCCATGTCAGCATCACACCTTCCTCCTTCCCCCTTTTCTGATGCGCTTCCAAACTCCATCTTCATTAGCCAGTTCGAGATCAGGATCATCACCTCGTCTTGAGAACAGATTCTTGTTGAGCTTCAACATCTTCTCAACAAGTCTGGAGAAGTGGCTTTCCTTTTCAACTTTCTATGGAAGCTATGTTTGGAAGGTTCTTTTCAGAAGCCGGAGTTACTTGACGATGGGTTTGACTGGAGTATGTGGTGTGGCTTTTTGGGTGGAGTACGCCTTTTGCAGGTTGCTTGCTTGCACTTTCTTTAGTGGAGTTTTTCTTTGTATTCATAGCAACGCATTTCTAGATATTTAGGATAATATAAGATTGTTAATGGCTTCAGTTTTCAAGGGGATCGCGAATTGCCATTCCAAACACTCAAACAGTCTCAAACCCTTTTGGACAAACTATGAATTTCCTAATATAAAATCATCCTCCATATGATGAACAGCAGAAACAGGACGTCGATGGATGTTGTTTATTGCTTCCAAGTTAGTAGATTATCACCTTGGAAAAATAGTCGTCCATAAGGAATGGAGGAAGGAGTACATCTCCTTGGTTCTTCAGACTGGCTTATGTGACTTGCTTGTGGAGAGAAAAATGGTCTGGTCCCGTTGAGTAAATACTCTCCCATAACAGTCTCTGTCATGCATCAACATTAGTTTGAGTGACGATCCCCACAGCATTTGCAGAACTGGGTGTCTGGGTTTCACTCTGCAGAAGTCTATTTCCTGTCAAACACATGTAGATTAAGGTTAGAATTGCCCGTCCAGTTAATACACATAATTCACCACCGTATATTGGAGACATTTCTACAGTTCAGGATACCCCCAACTCATTAACACAAACAATCACCCGTGTTTACCAGACGAGGGAAACTCAAGATGGTGTGATGAGGGTTACAGGAGTAATTGCTTAATGCCCTTTCGAGAAGATCAGCACTTAGATCGAACCATGTTCATCAACTTGTACAACTATAAAACCCCATCGTACCTCGTTATATTCCATTGTGTTTCCAGACCTGTTGGCAGGTAATAGCAGGAACATTTGATGAGGCAGAGAAAGCTTGGAAGAAGTTGGAATTACTCAAGATGTCCAGATATCTGAAAGATGGGGTTCTTTTGAATCTTTTGTGCATTGAAAAGTAGGTTGCTTTTCCCGATTGTTAACCACTAAGAGCGATGTACAATCTGCTCATCTGTCTTGTAGAGGTTGAGTGGGAACATTTTTGTTCTGCCATCGTATCTGCAAAAGAGTATTTAACCAAGAAGACCAAACATTGCAGAGAAACGATGGTTAGAAAACTTTAGCATTGATTAAAGTCATTGTCATTCACACGATTGATTAAAAACAAAGTAACTCAGGTTTGATTAAAAAACTGCTAATTATGCCAACAGGATCAATTTCTTGTTAACTTATAAGCCCGATGGGGTTTAGAAAAGCAACTGGTCATGCAAAGGGGGTAGGGTTTGAATATTTAATATATAAAATATTCGACCAACCGCGAAGACGCGTTTTACCTGTTGGAATAAAATAAAAGAAAATTATGGCAACCCGCTGTTAGTCAACCCGCCGTTAGGCAACTCGCTGTTAATCAAACCGCTGTTAGTCAAAAACAATAGAAAAAAAAGACACAAAAAAAAAATACGTCCCGGTTATGCAACTCGCTGTTAATCAACCCGCTGTTAGTCAACCCGCCGTTAGGCAACTCGCTGTTAAACAACCCCGTAAGGCAACTATCGCCTGTTATCAACCCCCATATGAACCAGCGTTGAGTAAGTTTATTCAAAAATAATAAAATATCCAAACTCCCACTAAAACACATGCAACTCTCCCTTCGTTACAGAATTTCCTTAAAATTCATAACCACAGCACCCCTTAGGGTCAAAACTAATCACTTCCAAGGCATTCTAGCTAATCCTACGCTTAAGACTCAACATTACTCCCACTTTTACTTTTCAAAAGTCACTCCCTTAAAACCATGGCAAATCATTCATTATTTTTGAGATAGAAATCCTCACAATCAAAACATATTAATATATACCTTAGAACACTTCCCAGCAACTAATCACACCTTACTTCACTACATTGCATTTACCACTAAAACGACCCTAGATCGAATTTTTTCTACAATTTTTAATGATTCCATTCGAATCCATGATATAACACACATAATAAATAATATAGATTAAGTTCATGATTACCTTTGCAAGAAACACTAGAAATCAAAGATTTTTGACTTTTATTCTTGGCGGTCGAGTTGCGAAGAGTGATGTTGTGTGTGATTTTATAGCGTGGACTCGCTTTCAAAAGTTTGACCAAACAGCAACGCGCCGCCTCATTATATCCTAAGTTAGAGATTTGGACAAGAATCAGTCCCTTAGGTTTTCCTTCTCTTTTATTTGTGTTTTAAGTAATTTCATAAGGCTTCTTCTAAGTTTAGGCAATTGACAATTAGTCCCTATTGTTTAAATAGGCTAGATTACAAAACAAAATGCTTTTTTAAACCCTAAACATTACAACAATAATAACTTTGTAACCTTATGAGTTAAAATTAATAACCCCCTCAAATAGTAACCCATTAGAATACCACAACTATCTTGTAATTACTCTTTCATAGCACACAACAGTCTTTTAGAACCCATTAGATTTTTCCACATTCACTCTCCCCCTCAAACAACGACCCTTTTTCTATTGAAAGAGCTGGAGTCGTTGATTGAGATTGAAAGATCAGTCGAACAGGTCTCACCCATCACATATGTTATAGCTATACCCCATAGAGCATGTGATATAAGTAATCCATGCCAGAAACAAACCGGTTGCAATTTGAAGATAATTTGCAAACAGCATAGTAATTCCAAATGACTTAATCATATTATAAAATATATATATATATATACTATAGATATATATAAATATATATAAATAAATAATATATTTATTTTATAAATAAATAAAAGTTTATTATATTATATATATATATATATATAAAATATATAATATAATATATATATATATATTTATGAAAAGACCTATGTATAAAGGATACACGAAGACATTATGTTTACTCATCCTCTCCTTCTTGAAGACGTCTGAGAGTTTCAGGGGTCAAACTCTTCATGCCTAGGCGTGGAAGAAGAAATTCAACCGTTTTCTCTTGGTAAAGCTTTGGTGAGAATTCTACAATTGAAAATTTTCCTTTTCACGAAGTAAGTTTCACCACTCTATTTTCCACTTGCTTCTCGATGAAATTGGTTGCCGTATGTCGATGGTTTATTATGAGCGAGAGTGCTGGACGTTGTTACAGCAAAGAGCAATAGCACTTTTTTATCCATATAGAGGAATTTTATTGAAGTCAAATCGTAGTCTTTGAGCTGTGATCGCATCCAAAGGATTTTGAGCAAACATCCAACATGGCGAGTATTCAGCCTCTGTATTGATAATAGCCTGTCTTCTTTGCTATCTTTGAGACCAGCTAACCAATCTATCTCAAGAAACTGAGCACTATCCGACGTACTTCTTGTATCTTGAATCCCTCAATGATCCCATCTGCATAAGCTGTTTATTGACATGGCGTTGTCTTATCGATACCAAAACCCATGTTAATGTTCCTTTCAAGTACCGAAAGACCCCTTTTGATAGCTTCAAAGTGCTTTTTTGGGATAGGCTTAGCCTGATAATCTAGCACACATGCAAACGGCGAATACAAGGTCTCTACTGGCTGTAAGGTAACAAAAGGGAGCCAACCATCCTTTGAATCGAGTTTGGTCAAACTGAATCCTCATTATCCTCTGTCCAGTTTCAATCAAATCGATCACCATCGGGGTATCGAACAGGTCGAGAGATCCTTCCATATTTCTTTAAGTTTAGATAGCATATTTTGCTTGTTTAATAAAGATGCTCCGGGACTTTGAGAAACTATATCTCTAATAAAAATGACATTTGTCCCAATCCTCGACATCTGAAATTTGGAGTCTCATCTCATTTTGAAAATATGTTACAACGCATTATGATCTGTTAGGCAAAAATGATGTCATCAACGTATATTTGAACAAGCAAATATTTTGCCTTGATTTTGCGTGTGAATAACGATGAGATCACGGCACCCTTGAAGAAATTGGTTGGCCAAACAGAACAATTGGAGTGTGTCATAACACCCCTTGGTGCCTGCTTTCAGCCCATAAAGAGCCTTTCTTCAACATAGATGTGAGTAGGATTTTCCTAGTCTTCAAATCCTTCAGGTTGACTGACAAAGCCTTTCTTTCTGAAGTATCACCATTCAAAAGGCATTTTGAAATCCATTTGATAGATGATCAAATTCTGTTTGCGGCATAGGCAATGAAATTCTGATGGCCTCCTATCATTGCAAGCCGGAGCAAACGATTCTTCAAAATCAATGCCTTCCTCCTTACCGATAGCCCTTTGCAACCAACCGAGCTTTGTTTTTCAGTAATCACCCAATACATCAAGTGTTTCACTTGTAGATCCACTTGAGAGCGATAACCATAACATAGATTGGTACGTGGTACTAATCCCATACATCAAGACAATCAAATTAGTGAATTTCATCTGCATGGCTGAAAACCATCATCTTCTATCACAAACCATTTTGAAGTTCTTGTTGCTGACTGGACAGTTTCCGTATGGAAACAACACCATGAAAGCATCGGATGCTAACTGTTTTCATGTAGATACAGGACGTAAGGGAATTGCCAACATGTATCCAGAGGATGATCTAGTGGTCCACTCTGAATGATCTGGTTTGGTAATTAACTTGGTTGGGTTCCGCCTGAATTTTAACAATCCACATATAATTATTGTGCCTGAACCTGGATCTCTCGTTACAAGTTTATGTAAGGATGAAGAACATCGTGATTGATTGGGGTGTCATCGAAGAGTGTAATTCTTCTAACATTTCCTGATGTTGGACTCGGATATTATAATCGGCATGTCATGTTGACGATGTAAGCACTTATCGACGATGCTCTTGAGTAATCGTTGTATACAAGATGAACCTGGTGGAACAACTTGATCGTTAATTTCATAAGCAGAAGTACTAGGTTCATTGACTCAAGATTTGTTTCAAGGTGTCAACAAACAATGGTTGAAATAACAACTCCAGCTCTTTACCATTAACGAGCCCTGATTTGGATTGTCCAAGGGTCGTGATGAAAGGCTCAGTCCTGAACTCATGCTATAGGAGCCATCGACTGATGCATACTCATCGAATGAGAACGTGAATTGTTCCATTAATCGACATTCCCTTGTTGTAGATTCAATAGCCCTTCCTCTAGGAGCATACCCACGAAAAATCCCAATGTCACTTGGCTTGAAATTTTCCTAGATCTTCGCTATCATTTTGTAGGATAGCACAGAGCCCAAATACTCATAAAAATGTAAAGAACATGCTCTTATCATGTATACATGCTCATACGGTTTTGTTATGACGAGTATGAATTAGTGATCGTTCGGGTATATACACGCATTAGCGACAGCTTCTGCCCATAACAATGGGTGCTTCGAGAATATCAATCAATGTACGAGCAAGCTTACACCAGTGTACGATTATGTCTTTCAACAACGCCTTTTGTTGAGGAGTTTCTCGAACAGACCTCTGATAAATTTATGCCAACACCTATACATAGTATCGACATAACTTGGTTGACGAATTCCGTTCCCGTATCTGTGCGGATAGAACTGACTGTTTTGTTTTGAGGCCAACCTGTATTTGCTTAAAAAGTTGGTGCAAAACTCTGGAGTTTCATCCTTTGACCTCAAGAACTTTACCCATGAATCTGAATACATCCACGATACTAAGATGTATTTCTCCCTTTATTACTCTGGACTCTCATTGGACCACACAAATCCATGTGAAGGGTAATGAAGACATCCATATTTGTTGTTTTCAGATTTTGGTCGTGGGGATAACTCTTATGCTTTTTTCCAGATGACAGGCTGAGCAAAAGATGATCTTTTTTCAAACTTCAACTAGGATGACTCTAACCAGATCTTTTCGAGCAAGATCATTTATTGTGCCCGAAGTTTAAAAATGGTTTAAACGACGATGCCACAAACGATGATTTTTGGACTGGAAGCTTTAGACGCAAGCATAGTGGAGAAGACATCATCATTTCATCAAACGATATCGTTTAAAATTGGTGCTACGACTAACATTAAGTAATGTCCAGTACACCTATAATATCATGAACAAAGCAAGTGTGCTTTCTGAAGGCCACTTCAAGATCAGAATCTCAAAATTGCCCTACAGAGAATGAATTGTATCCAAGTCCCAAAACACGAAGTATACTCCTTGAGATCACACTGTCACCCTAACATAATCTCCATAAACCCATGATAGCACCCAAAGAGATCATTTCCTGAATCCTGACTAACCACGATGCAACTTTTTCCACAAAATTCATGAGCTGTGAACGAATCCCCGTCATATGTTTTTGAACACCCGAGTCCAGAATACCAAGCATAGACTTGTAACAACCTGCATTGAAAAAAGTCGAGTTATGGAATTTCGGTTCCCCAAATTTTGTTGGGGTCCCATGGTTGGTTAGCATATCGATTAGAACATTTCACAAAAGCTAGTTAAATGGTACACATTTCGCCTAAGCAAATTTGTTTCCTGTGGGTCCTCCATGATAACCACAAACAAGTTTTTCCCTAAGCGAGTTTCTTTTCCTGTGTGTCTCTATTGATAACAATACCTTGTAAATATTTTCCACCGTTCTTTCCAACCCCCGCTTGGGGGGAGTGTCTTTGTTCAACCTTATCAGTCAGCTTGCCTTAGGTTGCCAAATAAGCTCCCTTTATTCAAGAAACGTTTAACAGTGGGGACGCATTTACTTGAACGCAAAACATTAACAACACACATTTCATGAGTTGCAGAGTTTTAAGCATTTGTACATATTTTTCACACAGATTCAAGAATATCGAATTAATTAAGCACGCTTAGAGCTAATGCTAGGATAAATCCGATTCACTTTTGTCCATACTGACTTTATGTGTCCTAAAGGTGTACTTCTAACTTCTTCTTATTCTCCTTCTTAGCAGCATGAACCGATTTTTCCCTTTGTATTGCATCTAGCTTTGATCCCTCTTGCTTTAGGGAAGAGGTTTACTACTCCTATAAAGAATCACATGGATATTAGTCTGTTGAACTTTCTGTCAACTTCTGTTTCCTGGTGTGTTGCTAGATGAAGTTCCTGGTTATCCATAAAAGTAACTTGCCTTTTTCTAGTAACAGGGGTAGAGGGGACCTTGTTATCTCATTCATTGAAATTTATGGGGCAAGTGCCAATCACATATTCTAATCAATTCCTGAGATTTGCTAAGTGTAATTGGCAAGCAAGTTAATGCGTTATCTAGTGGTTAACTAACTCTAGCTTCCTCTCAATCTCCCTAACCGTTCTTAAACACTCTACCTTAAGATGGCTGATATAGTTTAAATGAGCACTCCATTGTTCTAAAGGGAATGAGGGATGGGTAAAACGTCCAA
The DNA here is from genome assembly GCA_026074375.1 of Tanacetum coccineum. Lineage (NCBI taxonomy): Eukaryota > Viridiplantae > Streptophyta > Magnoliopsida > Asterales > Asteraceae > Tanacetum > Tanacetum coccineum. The sequence goes on along the minus strand of BQNB010006640.1, from coordinate 8,575 downwards.
TAGCATACATGCTAGGCCAAGAACTTTTGTTTACATAGTCAACTAGTGAAACCCAAGACTCAGTTGCTTCGCAATTGAGCTTTTAGACACACAATTTCAGTTAACATGAGTAAATGTCATTCCCACTTGTGTGATAGGCACGCGTAATCTTAATTGAGTCATACAATTCCTTGTAATGAGTTTGAGACCTTTTCTTGCTATTTACCCTAACGCAATCATTTTGTATTCAATAAGAGCAGTGACATCTTAGCATTATAAAGGCTCACACCTCTGTCATTCCATTACGACTAGAACTTTCAAGTTTCTAATCAAAGTTGTCTTTTTCTTGAATCTGATGTTCCGAAGATTCTGATCTTAAAGAATGAGTTAAAATCAGGCTTCCTGCAGCTATGGTGTGATTTTGTTATTATCAAAACTTTCATGAAGATGTTTGATACTTAAATATGCAAATTTAGCATTCCCTTCAAGTTTTAAATATTTTTGACTCATATGAACATTATGACATATCACTTCAAGATCTCGACAACGTGATTTTTCTACAGTCATACAGCATTTATTCGACAAACAATTAACAATCAGATTCTCCATTTTTCAATGAGAAGTTTTTTCTTTTCAATTTTACACATTGCTTGTCTACAGTATTCTTTGTCCACTTAATTCGTAATTCATTTTGATCAAAAAGAAATTACCATTACTTTAACTACTTCAAGAGTCTGTATTGAACTCCTACAAATGTATTCTTTAAGAGTTTGGAAAAAATGGAATAACTTCAATGAGGTAACATCTTATTAGTTTGCTCAAAACCTCCCTTTCCTTCCCCCTCTGTAACCCTGTTGGTGTGATTCTAGTTTTGCAAGTTTTGTCGAAATTCCGTAAAAAAGTTGTGTGAGACATAATGATTAATCTTCACCTGACTTTTAGTTGGCAGAAACTGGGGACAAGCTTGACCATGAGTATTGGTGGATACACTAGTCAATCTGAAATTGGTTTTTGGAACTGAGGTCTCGCCTTTTTCTGTTATTGTCATCTATAGGAACCAAAATATCTGTTTCTGGGGGTCATATTTCTTGGGGATCAAAGGTTGCAAGAAGTTCTCGTTTGAGTAACTTGGGGGGGGGGGGGGGGGGGCAATCCTAACTTTATTTTCCCACACATAATGACTTTGCATTTTTCCAACAGCATTCTTTTCCTAGTTAACTCACTATCACACCGTATCCTCTTATTCATGTATGACCAGTGGTGCATGAATGTAGTGACAAGTACTGACCCTTATACAGACAACTGAGCTTGCTTTGCCCGAGTGAGACCTAAGTGATTTTAAGTAGCCTATTGCTACCCAATTGTTCTTTTCATCATAAAAAGATCTTGGTTTACTACCATGTTAAACCGTTGAACAGACTGATCCTGTTGTATAATCTCTCTTCAATCTTATTTTTAGCCTTTATGTCCTAAAAACTCTTCAAGGAATTTATCTTCTTTTTGTTTAAAACCTTTTTCAAATGGGTTACTTCCCCCTCTGTCTTTGACTTATACTGGCCAACAATAGATACTGACGTAGTATTTGTCTGAATGAAGTTCTGGATTTTAAAAGAAGATTCCCTTTCCGTTTCCGGTCTGAATAATTAATCACATCTTTGTTCATCAATTTTTCGTATTCTACAGATAATTCAAACTTTAGCCCGTTTTTTTCATATTCCCCGACCATTCCTAAATCTAGCAAGCTCAGAGGCCACTAATCATTAATTATCATTCTGTTTATTGCTAATCTACTTTGTACCCCCTGTTCATGGCATTTCATCGAGAATTGACATCAACCATCATTCGCGACCAGAAAGGATTACATTTCTTTGAACAAAGATCTTCGTATGTCTTCCACATACTGATCATTACGAATAATATACTATTACTCGTATATCCCTTCATCAAGTCCAACACGTAGTTGTGTTGTTCATCGGTTTGCATCTCGTGTACTTCATGATACTCATCTAAATGATTTACAAAGGCATCATGATCTTGTACCTCAGAAGGAGTATTTGAGTCATATGATGTCCCGGCTTCATCGTAGATTCGATCTTCCGATGTGAGATTTGTCATGAACATGGTCTGTGTGGTGGGACCCTCGTCAACATCAGAGTCGAATGCATCACATTCATCAGCTTCAAAGATATGGTCCATATTGAGTGCCAAATCATTCTCGGGTGAATTATCCACATCCTCATCAAAGTTGGTAATCTGTTCTCCTGCAAGAAACAACGATTGTTCTTCGTCCAGTACTGCACCATTCTCCTGGGCTTGCATTAGTAGCATCTTGTCCTTGAAGTAGTCTGAATCTTGAAGTCGTTTTGGTCTTGGACATTCTCGGTGCGTATGTGCACCTAGTCGTTACAATTGTACACTTAAATGGTGTTTGGCTGGTCCAGGATTAATAATGCCTCCTCTGTTCTGACCTCCTACATTCCCAGCTACAACATTTCCTCTTGCAGTGTTTCTCTGAAATGGTTTTCCTTGATTGTTCGCATTGTATCTTCCACGGACAATGCAACGAGTTATGATTTTCAAAACGTCTATTAGTGTTCGTTCTCTCGTGCCTTGTGTTCGAAATATGATGACGTCACGCCCTCGGACACGTATTCCGTCCAGGCCCCGTTTGGGGGTGTGACAAAAGTTAATTGTACATAATGCTTTAATAGGTGAATTCGCTTTGAGTTTAAAGAATTAGGGGGTGTTTGGTTTGAGGGTATGGCTATAAAGAAATGAGTTTCATTCCCATTGTTGTTGTTTAGTTCGTTGGTTTAGCAATCAAAAATAGGAATCAGAATCAAAACCTTAAAGCTAAGCATTTTCCAAACCCACTAAAGGTGGTGGGTTTCAAAACCCATTCCAATTACCATACATATAGTGATTCTCAATATAAACCAAACACCCCTTTAGTTTGTACAATATGCTCATTTACTTGTATTGGTTAATTTTAAGTTTAAGGAATTTGTTATGACATTTAATGGAGAAAAAATTGTTCATCCATCATATGTAGTGTAAGTTAGAGAGCTCGGTACGGTTGTGTCATGGCTTCAAGCCTTGCCACCGGCCAACACCATGGCGCCACAAACCACACCACCACCCGTGCCATAGCCTCTCGTGCCAAGAACACTAGCCCACACCGTGGCACTTTCCATTTTTTTTGTATTTATGTATATGTGGACCCATTACACCACTTTTGGCCATGACACCACTTTTGTACGAGGGAGGTGGTGTTTTTGTGTCGTGTGATAAACTGGTGTCATGAGAAAAAAATAATGAGGTGACACTTTTTTTGTCTATGACACCATCTAACGGCACCAACTGTACCTGATGCTCTTACAGTAGTTTCATCCATCCAAAGATGGAGTGGGTTAATAATGGTCATTCAAAAAATAAAGATTAAATGAACAGATCATGTTCATTTATTTTTTTGTCAAGAAAAAAACTAAATTTTCATGCTTTTTTTCTAAAAACAAAATATATCAGTAAACGATAAATTGTTAAAAGACAAAAAACACATTATCGTAACAAGATTTTTTTTCAATAAACAGACATTTCGACATACTTTTAATAAACTTTTTTTTTTTATGGGAATTAGATATCACACAATATAAAACCACACGTGATATTTTATGTGAGTTTGAACATTCAAATCACAAATCATAAGTGATTTCATAATCAGCGCGCAAATTTGAACATTCACAAAAGAAAGAAGAAAAAAATCTGTTCAAAATATATAAAAATGTCACTAATTAAAGATGATTGTATGCTTGATATGATTATGTAATTAATTTTACTTAACAACCAACGATTTATGATATATAAAATCCTTAGAAAGAAGAATGTTAGTGGACTTTCATTTCGATTAAATATGTGTGGTATAGATTGTGACATTTGAGTTTTGAATTCTTTTTGTTTTCAATACTTCTATGTTCTATTAATTATTTAAGTAATATATATTTATATGCACATTGTACAAGCTATCTATACTACATATTTAAGTAATACATATTTATATGCACATTATACAAGCTAATATAGCACGTCGGTTACAAAACTTGAATTGAATGTTGTCATCATGATCATCTCCGCTATTAATTTTGTAGATTCATGTTCAAAAATAATTAAACTTTATATCATTAAAGTCCAAAATTTAATATGAAATGGTTTGTGATAAAGTTATTCCCTAAAATTTTCGTAATGCGTAAAGTCGTCATCACAAAATATATGTAATCGAAAAATATCGCTCGCCGAAAATATGATTACAGGGTACCCGCCGTCGCATTACGCGGGTACCTGCTAGTATTTATTTAACCAAACTCTCATTCGGATATGTCTATGTAAGACCCGACGCATTTCTATTTTTGTATAAATAGTGTTTTTAAGACAGTAAAATCACACATATGTAACATTTTACACATACGTACTGTTTTATCTCGGTTAAAACTCAAAGTTTCAGCTACTTGTTTTAATAAATAATGTAAAGCAATGTTAAGCTGCGTTTAGTTGGAGGAAAACACCCTTATTTTCCATAAAATGTTTTGTGAAAAACAAGGAAAACAGAGATCGCGATCATTTCGTCGTTTTCCAACAAAATTCTCAACAAAACACAAAATCCCTATTTTCTCATTTCATACACAAAACTAGAAAACAATTTTATTTTGTTTTCCCCTTTTTCTTTTTATGACACTCATATCTATTTTCCCTTTATTTCCTACGTTTTATACGTTTTATAAGCTTTTTGATGTTTATGTACGCTTATAGATGTTTTTTACGATTTTGACAGTTTTTTACGATTTCGTCTTTTTTTACGATTTCGTCTGTTTTTTTGCGCTTTCGTCCGTTTTATTGCGATTACGTCCGTTTTTTTACGATATCGTCCTTTTTTTTTACGATTTCGTCTTTTTTTAAGTTTTCGTCCGTTTTTTTTACGATTTCGTCCGTTTTTTTACGTTTTCGTCCGTTTTTTTACGTTTTCGTCCGTTTTTTACGATTTCGACAGTTTTTTTACGATTTCGTCCATTTTTTACGTTTTCGTCCGTTTTTTACGATTTAGTCCGTTTTTTTACGTTTTCGTATGTTTTTTAGGATTTCGTCCTTTTTTTACGATTTCGTATGTTTTTTACGATTTCGTCCCGTTTTTTTTACTATTTCGTCAGTTTTTTTTACGATTTCATCCTTTTTTTACGTTTTCAACTGTTTTTATATGATTTCGTTTGTTTTTATACGATTGCGTCCGTTTTTTACAGACGAAAACGTAAAATTACAGACGAAAATGTAAAAAACCGGCCGAAATCGTAAAAAAACGGGCGAAAACGTAAAAACTGACGAAATCGTAAAAAATGGACGAAATCTTAAAAAACGGACGAAATCGTAAAAAGATGGACGAAATCGTAAAAAAACGGACGAAGTCGTAAAAAAACTGACGAAACGTAAAAAAATGGACGAAAATGTAAAAAAAGGACGAAATCGTAAAAAAACGAACGAAATCGTAAAAAACGGATGAAAACGTAAAAAACAGACGAAATCGTAAAAAATGATGAAAACGTAAAAAAGCGGACGAAACCGTAAAAATACGGACGAAAATGTAAAAAACGAACGACAACGTAAAAAAACGGACGAAAACGTTAAAAACCCATTAAATAAATAAGATTCACCCAGTAGCTCATTTATCCCATTAGTGCCCGTTTTAGCCCGTGCCCGTTTTGGGCCGTACCCGTTTTGCCTGATGCCCGCGCCCGCCCGACGCGCCCGTTTTGCCGCCTCAATTTTTGTGTTTCGAATATGTCTTTATAATATGACAAAAGTAAATAGATAATTGAGATAGAAGAGAGATGTTATATTGGATACCCTTTTTTTCTTGGATACTAGGGGACAAATCTCCGCCATCCATCTAAAAACAATCAAGGGATGAGATTAACACCTTTTTATTAAATAAAAAAAAAGAAAAATTAGTAAAAAAAGCGGAGAGACATCTCAGTCATTTTACCTTACACACCTACCATCCCCAATCACACACACCCTGTTATTTTCCAGATCTACTTTCTCTCTTTAACTAAACACACACAAAACACATAGTTAATCAAAAAAATACACACCCACACATCAAAAATCAGCCACGAATCACATCAAAAAATGAAAGAAAAAGATTTTGATGATGTTGTTGAAGAAGCAATCTGAACGATAAAGATTATAGATGAAGATTCAAGTTAAAAATCGTTGAAACACAAGCTTAAAATCGTTAATTCAGGTATAAAACACTTCATCTACATATTTTAATGTTATTTATGCATAAATAGTGAAGCTACTGTTCATAGAGTTTGTGATGAACATATTATGTTTTTTGTTCAAGCTATTGTGTTTATAAAGTTTTATAATGAAGATATTTTGATTATATTTTGATATTTGGTGATGTTATAGTGATAAGTAAGCTTTAGATCGAGTATGTTGATGTTGAGAAAGAAAATATGTGATTAAAAGTTAAGTTTTCACTATTTAGAAAGGATTTGTTGATGATATTGTGATTTTAGAGACGAAATGACGTGTTAGTGAAAAATCACATATGATAAGTTGCCTGAAAAAATTACAAAAACTTATATACTATATCATATATGATATAAGGTAGGTTTCAACCGTTTATGAAGATTTTGTTGATATTATTGTTTGAAAAGTTACTTGTGTGTACAATATCATATATGATAATCTGCTTGAAAGTTAACTTCTTTACCATTATCATATATCATATATGATATAAGTTAGGTTTCAACTGTTTATGGAGATTTTATTGATATTATTGTTTGAAAAGTTAGTTATGTGTATAATATCATATATGATAAACTGCTTGAAAGTTAACGTTATATCATATATGATAATGTGCTTGAAAGTTAAATCAAATCTTTTTATTTGTGTAGAGAAGGCTGTTTTCAAGACATCTTAAACACCGCAAGCATCCAAAGGCCCAAGAAGCTCAATGAAGAAGCTCATGAAGTTTCATTTCACGGTCAAAATGTATAATCCGTTTTTCTCTTGCAATCTCCGTATGGAGTTTTGACGTCTACGGACGATTTTATAATCCATTGGAAACTGGTACAATGTCTTGCAATAATGGTTTAACTTTATTGGTTCTTTGTCCTCATGTTATATGCTGAAATGAAAATGGTGAAACGTTTGTGGATGTCATTTTCGATATTATATCTATTTTGTTAAAGTTTTATTGCACACATTCATAATCACTTTCAATAAAAAAGCATTGGAACATGAACACATGTTATCATTGTTTAAACATCAAGTATGATAGTTGATAAATCAATGATGGTCATGGTAAATCATATGTGATTTATGAAAGAAGTCACATATGATACTTTGTTACCAAATTGTAAAATACAAATATCACATATGATAATTCAAATGTAAAAGAAACTGATGAAAAATCATATATGATTTCCTAGAATATCACATATGATATATAATAGAATCACATTCATGTAAGATCAAAAACAACAAAATTCAAGTGAAAAATGAATTATAACACTTGTTCATATAACAATCAAACATAAAAGAGTACTTTTTAAACAACAATTTCTTTTTGAACAACAACTTAATGTTGAACCACGACTTGTTCTTAATCTTCAAACCTCTTAGGGCACCTCCTCTTGTTGTGATAAAAAAATCCACATAATGAACAAGCATTCACGTTCTTCAATTCTGAAAATAGAAAAGAATAAATAAACTGTTTTATGGAAAAATAAAATATCATATATGATAATCACATGCCATATACATGTGACAAAACAATATCATATATGATATACGTATGAAAATATCATATATGATATATCAAACATGTTAACCCAAAGCTACTTAAAACTGCTTATTGCTAACTGATAAGCTAAATACACCTGAATTCAGCTTATATCAACAATTTAATCTAATAGAGCTTATTCAGAACATAAAAAATAGCTAATAATAAAGCTTATTAACACTAGCAACATAAATAAGCTAATAAGACATGCCATATACATATGACAAAGAAATATCATATATGATATACATATGAAAAATATCATATATGATATATCAAACACGTTAATCAAAAGCTACTTAAAACTGCTGTAACAATCCGTATTTTTTTTATCAATGTACGACGCTATTAAACTAATTATTTATTTTTCTTCCTCGTACGCGTTTACTTTTATTTTTAATAGTTAAATCGCGTAAGTTAAAAATTATCGTTTTGCGTAAACGGAAACCAAACAAATAAATGTTTACATCAAGTAAGTGTTAAGCAATTATTTTGAGTATAATTATTAACTTTTTTTATTTTATTTTTATTGGTTACATAAATTAATTTCGTTTCGCGATAAATTACGTTTAGGCACTCCCGGAACCACCAAAACTTTTCTACGCTTCAACAAATACCCACTTTTATACCCAATACATAAAAATTACTCATCAACATCACAAATATCTTCTTATTGACGAATTCTTGGCAAATGATACAAGAAATAAGAAAATTTCCAAGTTTGGTCAAATATACATCTCTTTCATTAATACCTAG